>JAECUM010020556.1:0-24362 GCA_016617855.1 Megalonaias nervosa | reverse complement strand
CGGGCGCCATCAAAGATATTGCTAAATCGGGTGGTATATTTCCACTTCTTGCAGCAATACCAGCATTAATAGCAGCTGCAGCCCCAGCTGTTGCAAAGTCAGCTGCGTTAGGTGCTGTTGGAACTGCTGCTGGAATGGCGTTAAAGAAAGCAACCGGACAAGGAATCAAAAAAAGGGAAGAGGTTTAAGATTACCAGGGACTCCACATTCATGGTACGGAAAGGGTCTAAGATTACCAGGGACAGTTTACTAATATCACCTATGTCCAATTTTAATTTACTTAATGCTGCTAAGCAATTAAAAATAAAAAATTTCAGGGGTGTTTTTATGCGCGATCAATTACCTACTGTTGCAATGCAACATGAAACTGGTATCATTAATCTCGATAAAAACTCTGGCCAAGGCATGCACTGGATCGCATATGCAATTGATCCACGTGGAATTATTTATTTCGATTCGTATGGATTAGCACCACCAAAAGAATTTTTAAAGTACGTTACCGGCGATATTCCAATCTGGTATTCAACACTACCAACACAAAAAATAACTGATCCTCCAATATGCGGTCGTGAAACCCTCGCTGTGCTTGATGCTATATCAAAATCAGCAGCACCGCCTCATAAAGTCGTGCACGCGTTCACTACACTACGTCATAACACTTAAACTGATATCAGTAAATATAATGGTAGATATTTATGGAAGATCTACTCGCAAAGATAAGGAGAAGATCGATTTATCTAAATATGCGACTCTTGATCAGCTCAGAAATGAAATCGATGATTTATTAAATATCACGAGTGTGGATCAAAATGAAGTCGTCGTTTTTCAGGACAAACAAGGACGATTAAAAACGAGTAACATACAACTACCAGATGTACTTATACGAATTCCCAACGCGATTGTTAATAATATCGTTACTTTCACTGATCAGGGTAAAATACAGGATTCCGGTAAGTCGGTTAACGATTATGTTAAGAAAACTGGTGATATATTTACCGGTGACATTATTATGTCAAGAAGAAAAATTACATATCTTGGAGATCCAATCGCAGATACAGACGCAGCAACAAAAAAATACGTCGATGATCAAGAATCCAAATACGTGTCAGTGCGCGGTGGTATAATGCGTGCATTTCTCGACATGAATAATAATGGCATTAATAATCTCAGAACACCGGAAACAGATTTTGACGCTGCAACGAAGAAATACGTCGATGATAGGGAAATTCCAATAATGACTTCGTTAACGACAATCAATGATGGAATTGCTGCATTTAGAGCTGAATATTTTACTCATTTACAAACGTTTCTAAATTTTCGTAGAAATGTAAACAAAAATATTAATGACTTTTTTGGAATTCCACCAGTCGTTGACATAAAACTTACCGACATTAAGATGAAAATCAACGATATTGTTAGTGGAATTCCTAATATCATTGAAAAAACTAATCTAGTAACAAAGTTACTTGCTGGAATGCCTCACAAGCAGATCTTCAACGTAGTATACACAGTAGCATCAGGATTAGGAATATGGACACTGCAAGATAATAATCTCAAACACACCGCAGAAATTACTGGCGTATACAGGCTGTCTATATTTAGCATAGCAAAATTCAGTATATTTACTACATTTCCATGGCGTCATTCAATCGATACTTTTTCTGGAGTTGTGTCCGTCATAATAAATAAAGATGCGAAAGAAACATTTCTGCTGGAAGCATCTGGTAAAAATTTAACCAGAGCGTTATACTGGTGGTGCTTGGAATTTGTATGTGAAACTCCTCAATTAGTTACCTAGATAAGTATAATGAATCAAGAGTCATTTATCGACGTTCAATGTCACAGATACGCTCAAGTATGTGAGTGTCAAACTAAACTAAAAAATATCATCGACGATTACACGATAAAGGTAAAAAAATATCATCGTCGTATGGTTGTTATTGATATAATGGTATACTCGGTTTCTGCTGTTATTGCTGGAACTGGATTATTACTATCAACAATAACAATGACAGCGCCTGCAGTTGTAACAATTATAGTTTCAACGGCAACAACATGTGCAGGTATTTTCAGTATTATCTCTAAGAAAATATCTACGTGTACGAATGATAAACTAAACGAATATATAATGAAATTGCACACAGCAACAGCCGCATACACTAAATTATGCTCGTATATTTCAGCGTATCTCGGTGATGGTAAAATATCCGATGAGGAGTTCGTAACGATAATGGAAACCTACGATGAAGCGTTCATAGTGGAACGCGATGCGTTCTCTAGTGACGGAAAGATGGAGAATTAAATAATAACGATAATAATAATGTCAGAGTCGCGCGAATTACTTCAGCAGATCGTAGCTAATACAACGCCGTCAAAAACTACTATGATATCATTAAGTTCAACCAATCCTGAATTTGGCGTTAATTTTCCGACTGCAATTCCAGCAAAGGAAATAGCATTAGCGCAATTACGAGTTTATTATAGTTGGCCTAATATTAGATCAAAACTGTTTGGTGGACAACAACCAAATAATTCACTGGTATTTGCGAATAAAAATAAACCAGATGGAACACCTGACTGGCAGGTTGTTGGAATTTCAACTGGCAGTTATCAAATAGAACAGATTAATGATGAGTTCAAACGCAGAATTAAATCTATCACAGGGAAAGAATCTAAAATAGCGATTACTGTTCATGAACCAACACTATCAGTGGTGATTGAAATAAATTCTCCTGATTATCTCGTAGACATTTATCAAAGTTCGATCAGATCAGTGTTAGGATGGCCTGAAGTCGCACCTGTTTATAATGGAGTTTCAGAACCAAAAATAGAAGAATTTAAAACGAGTGAAGAAAAATTCATTAAAGATCCAGAATATCGAAAAAAACATCCATGGAACTTAATATTTGAGTACTATCCAGAACGTTAATATATATTACTTTATCGATTTTGACGGTAAAAGGATCCCCAAAATAAATAGATCAGTACTTACTGTTATCAGGACGCCAGGGGCTCGTGACAGAGAGGTTGTTGATGAAGAATTTTTTAAAGAATTTTTAAATACTCTTAAACCCGAATACGATAAAACGTTTAGTGATTTAAGAAATTTACTTATTTCATTATCACAACATTATAATGAAAGTGTAAAGCAGCAAATAATCGAGTTAATAAAACACTTAAATGGTATCTTATTCGATTTGTACATCGCCAATCGAAGTATTATAAACGCTGCAACTGATAATATTAAAAGTGAACACGCAAGACCAAAAACTAAACAATCATTTCTTAATCATTATAAAATAAGGGAAGGGGAATTACAAACATTTGTTATACCAGATTTAAATAACGCTGAAATGAAGAAATCATTAAGTGATCTTATTGAAGAATATTATCCGGGAGTAATTGAATCGTGGAAAAAAATAGTCCCACCACCGGTTATACTAAAACACAATAACAATCCCTTTGGTGACGGACGTCATATATCACCAGGCATTGTAAATATAACAACAACAATTGCAGTCAATCTGGTATGTGATGTTATTGAAGGTAGCTATCAGGTAGATCTTTCTAAGTCTAGCCAGGCTCAGCAAGGATACATATTATTCAGTTTTAGCCCGTTGGTCCCTCCCGGTTCGTTAATTGTATCAGAGCCAATTAATCCCGTGTACCTGCGAGTTCATAATCCGTTATTATCAAGAATACACTTTTAACTTACAGACCAAAGCAATCGCATTCTGGACACGAGAAACGAAGTACTAAATATAAACCTGTATGTACGCTCATAGAGCGTTATCATAATACGTTTTTATCATAACAAAAAAAAATATCCGGATGTCTATAATACTATTCTTTTGTTTCCATAAAATCCGTGCACAATCGAAATCTATTATCTAGAAGGCTGTGGCTGCATATTGATTATTCCATAACGGCTGTGCGTAAAGTTATTTTGAGAACATCCGCTATATGACTAAATCAATATCCGCTGTTACGGCTTACGCGTAGACTCAGTGTTATACAGAATTATATATATTTTTTGGAAACTAGAAATATAAAATTCCATTTTTACACAGAAAAATGTGAGGTTTCAGTCCCTACGACACGATATATGTCGTTTTTCGTTAATTATTTAGTGATCTATCTGTTTTCTGTAAGCATCACTGTTAGTGAAGCAGCAGCGCAAATATTTTATATACTTAAATCAACTGTATTATTGATAAGAGAACGATGGCCGAAATGGTAAGACGGTTGGACGTAGATCGAAGCTCTACAGACTCTCGCGTGTTCGAGTCTCCAAAAATGCTAAAGATATTATCTTGCATTAGCGACTGATGCTATTTAATCGGGGGGACCCGGAGTATTTCCTCGAAATCCACAACAGACAAAATACACTCTCCTATCATACACCCTTGAGGGGTGTACCTTTTACACTCCCCGGGGTTTTGTATGGGGGGAGAGTGTACAAAATCTGTTGGACGTAGACAAGATTTCCCCGTCATCACCATTTGTATATATTTCATAACCATACAATCATATATCATTAGGATAAGTTTATGTTTGTGCCGTCCAAAATCAAAATCAAAATAATAAACCATCTGTATATATTTCATAACCATATATCACACAAAAAACAGCTCCCTGACAAAAAAAAGTCATGGGAGCTAATATTTTTTTTATATTAAATATATAAATATATATATAATGAACCATGAAAACATTAATGATATTATCTGTGCTATTAAAAAACTAAAACATAACGGAATAAAAATATCTGATAATCTCGACCCTCAGAAAATTATGTGCGATTTTGAATCACTGCAACAGAGAAAATTTGATAATAAATATACACTACCTTCAAACTACAGATTTATAAAATTAATTTATCAATCTATGCTTGAATCACTAGCTATGGTAAACGACAATCAGGTAAAGCTATTTGCACCTCTTGCACAGTCAATCGAAAAGGTTAAATCCGAACTGTCTCACGAGTACGAAAGAAAAAAGATCGTGGACAATCGTGTAATGCAATTAAGAAAGATTATGCTATCTGATTCTGTCAAAAATGATAATGACGCTGAGAGCAGCGACGGTGAAGGTGGACCCTTGACTGTAATTATGGCTAAACAAAAACCTTGGCAAAATTGACAGTAGAACTATCTGTTTTTCGTTAGGAAGACAGAGTTAGATATATTCAAATATAATCAGCTGATCATATTTTATTGAATATGCAGATCTGTATATTTTATCTGCAACATTACGTACCGATCGTGAATTTATGCTAAAATGTTTTGCAGCTGCATTCATCGATGGGAAAGTAATTTCCCGTCCTGTTTCTGTATTTATGGATTTAATAGATCTTCTTGCAAACTTTTTACATTTTCCAGTATTTCCACGTGCAGCATTCTGACTAGGTGTAATAGCTTGCAGGTTACATAGATTATTATTCTGGGGATCTCCATCAATATGATCAACTATAAATCCATTTTCAACTACTCCATGAAAACATTCGAATACGAATCTACTTGATAAGTATCTTTTTCCTCTAGCAACATTAAATCTAAAATAACCTTTATTATCAACATTACCGACTGGTTTTTTCAATCTGCAGTTCCTGATTACACCATCTTGGGATGCTTCATAATTTGTATATACTGGATGTTTCACAAATTCGTGTTTATTACGAAATACTTCCTTTCTTAATTCTCTTATAATATCATTGTCGATCATTTCATCATAAGTCTGATTTGTCTGAGTCAATTTTATATAATAATATTATTTGTCTAAATCATTGTTTTGAAATCTGACCAGATAATCTTCTACGGTTTTTATAGGAGATTTACCTGATAATGTCAAAGTATTATTTTTTTTGTCATAATATCGTTTTAGTTCCCTGTATTTTTTTCCGCCACATTTTAGACACAATTGAGTTTTTCTTCTGACTCCAACACCACACTGAATACACGGTATTGGTCCTGTACTTCCATTTTTGATTCTTTGTGCATGATTTCCGCAGTATTTGTTCACACACGATTTATTACAAAGAGAAGTATATCCAATTTTGAGCCAAGCACATTTGTTTTTTGTTTCAAGCATTATATATATACTAAAATTTTAATTTAAATATTTGTTTTAATTATATGGAGGAATTATCCGTTATTGAACCTAAAAGAGCTAGATTCGATCTTGACAGACTATCAGAATATAAATTTAGTACTTTGATGCAAGATCTGGCATTAACGGATGAGGATGTAACCGAACGTATTCGTGAAGCAAAAAATGAATTTCGTAATAGTGGCGCTGCTCATGTATGGTCAACATTCAGAGTTGGAAATGTTACTAATATGATGAATGACAAACGGGGAAAAGTAATTATTAATCACCTTGATGATCAAAAATATTTTATTTTAATAAAATTTATTGTAAATACAGAAGATATTTGGATTATTCGTGATAAGCGTGATCCAGTACGCATACAGTCAGGAAATAATATTGTTCTTTTGAGTAATAAATCTAAGCCCGGAATACTAACCGGTGTTGACAAATTATATTATGAACGTGCATATCCAGTTACTGCAGTTGTATATGCAATATATCCGCTTGATAATAAACCTGACTTCGGGGATCTAAAACCTATGAGATTGTCAGAGTCAAGAATAAACTGTGTAGCTGAACGAGTTACAGAACATTTCATAAACGCGATATGTGGTAATGGTTTAACAGATTTACGACGTAAAAAAATAAATGACTGGGCAGAGTCGGTTAAAGATACCGGAGCGTCTATCAAAGATGTCGCTGAGCTAGAGAAAAAATTAAGATTTCCAATAACAGTAAAAACGCTGACAGGAGAGATTTTATATAAATCGAAATATGAATCAAGAGGAGCTCCTATAGATATTATTGATCATAACGCGCACGCATGGACTGCATGAACGGTTAAATTTTATAACGGCGACATCTTTGATTTTATTAAAAATATTAGTAAAACCGATCCTGTTTCTGTTTGGTTATTTCAGAGTTCGGAATATAATCATTATGATCAATTTGTACGACCTAATGGTGATATTTATCGTACAGAATTTCTCCATGAGGAAATGGAACATCTTGCGATGAAATATACTTCAGACGATGTCAAAGTTAGACAATTATTAAATAATTGTTTTACAGTTCCATCTGTAGCGGCTCATTTCGCTCAGGAGAAAAATTTATGGAAACCAACACGATCGGAATTCCTTGAAGATGTCAAGAAAAGTTGTATAGAATATGGGCACGGTGGATTATGGAACACCAAATACAACCATAGTGATGTTATCTCGGTTGATATGGTAGCATGTTATCCTGGAAGTTTTCTTGGATACGGAGAATGTTCTGAATACTTTAAGAGATTCGGACATCCTACACATGACATGATCAGGGTTGCGATAAACGGACCCTTACCAGA
This sequence comes from Megalonaias nervosa, assembly GCA_016617855.1. NCBI lineage: Eukaryota > Metazoa > Mollusca > Bivalvia > Unionida > Unionidae > Megalonaias > Megalonaias nervosa. The sequence goes on along the minus strand of JAECUM010020556.1, from coordinate 16,927 downwards.
TATTGACTTAACAGGATTTGCTCACGTAGAATCATTCGAGTTTAGAGAAGATCTCCATGCGATTATTTATATTTGGTTCGGAAAACATTTTTCAGAGCGACGTTGGGTTCCGATAGTACTATTGCGATATATGCTTGATGTTGGATTTTTAATATCGTTGAGAGTAACTGAAGCGATTATATCATATAGTTCACAGAAGCAAGTTTGGTTACCAGAACCGGACAGATTTAATATCGATGATACCAGGAAAGAATTCCCTGATATTGATGAAGATCATGTCATTAAAATAAATAAATGCAGGAACGAGTACGATGAGAAACTTGCAAAAGATCTCGGTAGAAAAATAATCGGTAAATTTACTCAAGGAGGATCACATGATCATAAACGAACGTGTACAAGATTGATTATGGACGATACTGAACTAGATTTTATAATCGCTGATACGATGGAGAAAAACACATTTATAAACAGATGTAATGCTTATTTATCAGATGGAACAAAACTAGGTACCATTGTGAGCTATACTGATGGCGAGTCACCACAGTTTACTCATTTAAGATCTTCGATGTTAGCGTACGTTTCGATAAACCTACTATCGATGATAAATAAATTTCCTCGTTACGCTGTCAGAGTTGCTACGGATTCATTTTATGTACATAAAAAATATAAAGATTTATTAAAACTCGGTAATGGTGAATGGGGGACATGGAGGATAAAACAAGAAAATATACTTAGTTATTCTGAATCTGCAGATGTTGAAATTGCGGAGACATATTACAAAAATAATAATCAAAAATCAAAGTCATCTGCACCATCTGTGTACGATCCTGTATCTAGGTATCAGACCGTTTATCTTAATGGGTGTGGTGGTTCAGGTAAAACAACTCGTGCGATTAATTTATTTATAAATAATACATCAGATATAATTGTTTTAACGCCTACACATAAACTCGCCAGAGAAATAAAACAACGAGGAGTAAAATCATGTACATATCATAGTTTCTTTAGATGGTGCGGAGACACATGGACTCCTGAACGAATGGGTGAGAAATATATACCTAAACATATTATATGGGACGAGATATGCACGGTGTCGTTAGAAACACTAAAAACATTTCTTGAATGGTTGTTATTGAAGAATGCTGCTGTGATTATGTGTGGCGATAATGGTCAACCACCACCCTTTGTTGGACAGTCTCCACATGAATGGCTGAAGAATAACGTAGATTATTATGAAGAAATAAATGATGACCATAGAGCTATTGATGAACCGCTGAAGGAATTTAAAAAGTTAATCAGACTTCAGCCAGACAGAGTACAATGTGAGATAATGCGAGGAGTAATTCCAGAGACTTCTATGAATGATTTTCTAAATTTATGGAATCCCGCTGATTTAATAGTTGCAGTAGAAAGATAGTTCGTGATGAACTACAGGATAAATTATTTTTGTTACATAAAGAAAAGTTTTCAGATCTACCTGTACCATTATGTTATCGCCCCTCAGATACTCGACGACAGAATATTGATGTTGAAATTCCTGGTGGTGGAATACAGAATCTCGTCTTGAATGATATTATTTTAGTCGATATTAATAATGTTGAGAATGCGCTGAGTATGAATAAATCACCGTGGACGTTAGGATATGCTATAACTATTCACTCATCACAGGGGTTAACTATTTCTGATACAAATATCTGGATTATAGATGATCGGATTGAATGGTCGAATTTAGTTTATCTCGCAGTTTCTAGGGTCAGAAGAATATCTCAACTACATAGGGTTATTATGAATTTTATAGAAAATAATGATCAAACTGTTAATAATGACGTAATAAGAAAAAACTATCTGGTTATAAGCAGTGTGACAAAAAAAATAATCGTGACTTTGATATTGATACTGAATTTATTATAAAACTAAAACAACTACAGAATGATAATTGTGCAAGCTGTAACTGTAATATGTTATGGCAATATTCGAATAATAATCCAAGACAATTTACCGTAGACAGAATTAATAGTGATCTTGGTCATACACGTGAAAATGTGATGCTGACCTGTCTTGAATGTAATCGACGCCGGGGCGCTAATTTACATAAGTGAACGTCGTGGTAATTGTGTATCTGCAGGAATTATTTGCAATTGTTCACGTACAAGTCTGTATATTGGAGGTCTACCAGTGGATCTTACCACGCTAGAAATTTTATGTGTAGTCACGCTCCAGATAGGATCGGTTGCTCTTTTTTTACCACCTTCAAGTTCGCCAGGTTCATATAAATATCTAACTGTAACATTACCTAATACTGGTTGAGAGAAAGATTCACGTCGTTGTCCGTAGCCATTGGGTATATATATTTTTTTGATCGCATTAGAAGGTTTCATGGAAGTTGTACGAGTAATTTCATTATTCAACGCAGCTATCACACTCGGTAATCTTGCAACCCATTCACGAGATCTATCCTTGAGGTCAGTAGATATTTCCTTTGCGTATTGATATCCAAATAACCGCTCAGCAAGTGTTCTATTAAATCGTTCAACGATTGTCTGATCACGATGAATTTCAGTATGTCCTCGTCTGATTTTAACGTTATGTTTCTTCATCAACGATGATACTACTCCAAGAAATTCTTTACCAGGATCAACTTGTAATAACCGTGGCCATCGTAGACCACCACTTTGATAAATGCTCTCAAACGCAGATGCAACTTCAGATGCTGTCTTTGTTGATAATGGCTCCGCTTCTTTGTATCTACTCGCAACATCAACGACAGTTAACGCATATCTATACGTGTATTGACGTCTACGTGTTTTAATGGTATCGTGTGGTAAAAATAAAATATCCGCTTGATGAACTTCATTAGGAACGCTAACATCAAAATGCGCGTAATGAATTTTTTTATGTGGACTTAGGAAGATTTGCCATCTTGCCTGTCGTGCTAACCATGATGCAGCAACATCACGTTAAACTTTTGCTGCTTCAGCAAGTTTACTAATCGCTGCTTTACCTCTCCAGAATCTTCTCGGGGAATAATAAACAGATTCCATTATGATAGTTATATAATTAATTGCCAGCCCCTAACACTAGTTTACCTTTCATAGCAGTTTTTACTAGAAAACTAACTAATTTTTCTCTGAGAGATTTATTAGGTATAGAATTTAACGCGTGAATCAATTTCACATCTGCGAGATGTCGTTGTTGCAAATCCTTACTTTTATACGCGACATCATGAACATGACACGCTTGATCAATCTTATTTACTGGATACTCTCCTGGTTTTGGTTGATCTTGGTTATCGAGTCGGATATCGAGACGAGTTCCAGGACCACAATAATTATATCCGGGTAAATGTTTCTCACCGAGATATTTAGCCCATGGAGTTCCTGGTAATTTTCCTAACGAAGCAGCGATATCACCCCCATCTGTCTTTGTTGGAATAAATTTATATTTCTTGGTGCCACATTTCACACACTTGCCTGTAAGTGCTCGTCTTTTATTTTTTGTTGTTACTGTCGTTAATTCAGTAGTATCGGTAGGTGCTCTGCATCGAACACAATATAGAATCATATTATTTATTATATGGATATAATTGACTTTTCTGCGACACGAAAACAAGGACCAGTAAAACACCATCCAGCGCTTCCGAATTCTATCAGAATGATTATAATAGGCCCATCTGGAAGTGGGAAGACGCAATTATTGCTCAATCTAATAATGAGATGGCTGAAGTGGGATAAATTGTATTTGATAGCGCCATCTGTAGATGATCAGCGATGTTACGAAGTACTTAAAGATTTTAATGAAAACGCAAAATCGTTACACGAAGACAATGTCATAGACTTTATTACTGATATTGATGAAGCGCCATCCGTAGATGATCTCAGGGCCACTGGCCCTCATGGATTCATTAATAATTTAGTAGTGTATGATGATGTTATGCTGGACAAACAATCAAATCCAGCTAGAATATTTTCACGAGGTAGACATAAAAACACAGACGTGATTTATGTTACACAGCGTTATACACAAATTCCAAAAGTGATCAGAGATAACTGCAATATTTTAGTTGTGTTTAATGGCGTAGATAATCATACGCTGCAAAATATTTATTATACTTGGTGTTCAAGCGACATGGACATGAACAAATTTAAAAATTTCTTTTCAAAAGCTCAAGCTGCCCTCTTTGGTTTTGTAACAATAAATTTACATGATCCTAGGTCAAGATATCGTAACGGACTTGATACAACTTTTGGATAAAAACCATAGCAGCAGGGCAGGTGGACGACAAACGCGTAGTGACAAGCACGTGAAAAAATCAGAAAAAATCTGGTCAATTAGAGAAGTTTTCATTATTAAGACAAAAACTTTTGTTTTACAGCCTTTCGTAGGAACCCTTTAATTTCAAAATATAGGTCTCTACAGTTAAGCCAAAAAAGTTGTAGGGTCCACCTGCCCGGCTGCTTATATATACATATATATATATATATATATATATATATATATATATATATATATATATATATATATATATATATATATATATAAATGCAATAAACTCACAACGAACAGTGCAAAACTAGCATCTAACTAGCCTGAGCGCTTTCGACTCTTAATGAGTCTTTTTCAAAGGCATATACAAAACATAGACAAGCATGTACAAAAAATAACAGATGTCGTTGTGGCTCATCGATTTCTAGGTTGATACAAATATTTTTCAGTATACGCAACAAGTTGATATAAACTAGTTGAAACATAATACATTTAAAGGTTTAATTCCTGTAGAAACAGCCATGTATATATAAAGAATACAAATCATCCAGCAAGGGATCACGTGTGTCAGGGATTGATTAAGATAAATGCAATAAACTCACAACGAACAGTGCAAAACTAGTATCTAACTAGCCTGAGCGCTTTCAACTCTTAATGAGTCTTTTTCAAAGGCATATACAAATCATAGAGAAGACAAACAAATAAAACACAAAAACCGTAGTGTGTGCAAAACTTTACATGGCTGTTTCTACAGGAATTAAACCTTTAAATGTATTATGTTTCAACTAGTTTATATCAACTTGTTGCGTATACTGAAAAATATTTGTATCAACCTAGAAATCGATGAGCCACAACGACATCTGTTATTATATATATTCTGTTATGTTTTTTAACTTGTTATCTTTTATATCATTATGTGTTATTATTAATTGTAATGTGTAATTGACCTACTCCAACCTGACTATGGTCATTCATTCTGTAACAAGATAATGCATAGCGTATATAGCTTAAATACTAGGATCATTATCTTAATCTGTGTCAAGGACATTGGTATTCCCACATGGATGGACCGATTGTATCTGATGTTTACTATAATTTTAGCTTGTTGACAACTTAGAATTTTCTAGAAATGAACTTTTGACCCTTGTCCTGATTCTACTTTTGTCTCTTAGTTTTTTTGTTTTTTTTTTATACAATCTTGTTAACATGAAAAATTACCCATTCTCATAACATCTGAAGCAGAATCATTTGTATTGTTGTGTTCAGTTTTTATATGGGTTTATTCAAAGTATTATTTACTGGAATTGCAAAAAAGTTCAATAATATTTTTGGACAGAGACATTAACGTAGAATTATAGTGAATTCAGAAAAAGACATCTAGGATTATATTCTTGTGATTCATCAAAAGACGGTTAGCATCTCCAAGTCACAGGCCATTACAGGCACATCAACACATTCAGAGTTGAAACTTTTTTTAGAACGCCTCGAGCAATTTAATTAGAACTTTATTCATTAGGATGTGTGATAAAACTTTTTGGACTATTTGGGATTTAATTCACTATACTGCTAGTTATTTTTTTTTTAATTTTCACTTTGTATTTCAGGGAAATAAATTATTTGCTGAATTTTACAAAAAAATTGTTGGTTTTCGCTCTTTTCTGTTACTTAGTTTAAGACCATAGAGTCGCAACAATATATTAAAATTTTATGGGATTGAGGACAGGAATTATAGTATATTCACAATAATAAACCTCCACTAGAAGTTTTTCATCTAAGTATGTGTGTTATTCTACCTAAAACGAGCCCTCCATCTGTCCGTCTGTGTAATATTGTACCTGCAATGAGCCCTCCATCTGTCCGTTTGTGTAATATTGTACCTGCAACGAGGCCTCCATCTGTCCGTCTGTGTAATATTGTACCTACAATGAGCCCTCCATCTGTCCGTCTGTGTAATATTGTACCTGTAATGAGCCCTCCATCTGTCCGTCTGTGTAATATTGTACCAGTAATGAGCCCTCCATCAGTCCGTCTATCAGTTATGATTAAGTCTTTTTAGGGGAGTTAGTTGTTGGAAGGGGAGAGGGGAGATTGTGTTTTAATTTGTATTTTTTTTTAACACAGTGAGGACTTATGAACAGGCGCCTTTTGCGGAAGTGTCTTGTTGAATTGGTCACTTTGTTCCATATTTTTCGCTTCATGGGCATCGAGGTATCAGAGAATTCGTATTCCATAAACAAAACTCCATATCTTCGCCATCTTGCATGTAATTTAATTTGACTCCTCTGCGGAGGTAAACACGCATTCTTAGTAATAGATCTGTGAATTACAGTTCATTAAAAAAAATTGTATAATAAAGGGAAAAACAAAGACGTTAGGTAAGACGCTTCTCGCAGCTACGAGTGTGTGTTTTTGGTTTTTAACGTAGCTTTAATAATTTGAGCCATATTGCTACGATGTCTGCATTGTGGCAGTGTATAGTGATGTCTAGCACTGGGGTATCATGCTGTAAACATGTGGCATCATGTTCCACCTAGTCACATTATCCTGACACCAGGTCGACCAGTCCTAACCACTGGCGTCACTAGGAGGGTGCGGGGTGGGGTGGGGGTGTGCGGACCGAACCGGATGACACCATCAAAGGGGGTGACACCAAAATGACTGTCTATAAAATTTTTGTGCAGGAAGGAGGTCCATGGGGGGACACCATGAGTTACCGCACATAACTGTCTATAAAATTTTTGAATTTTTGTGCAGGAAAGGGGTTCATGGGGGTGACACCATGAGTTACCGCACATGACGACTGTCTATACAAAATTTTAATTTTTGTGCAGGAAAGAGGTCCATGGGGTGACACCATGAGTTACCGCACTGGGTGACAACATCCCTAGTGACGCCACTGGTCCTAACATTAACATCTTAATGCCCTTAACCTCTTAAGTCTTTGATACCACTCGGATGGGGTTCGATCCCACTACCTCCTGCATTCGAGGCGGACGCTCTAACCACTTAGGCCACCGGAGCGTTCTATTTCACCTTGTTAGAAAAAGATATATTAAAAAAGAAGTAGGCATTGCACAATCAAATTTTTACACCTAAGATTTTGTTCGATAAAAGTTAATATAAAATTGACCATGCTTATTAAAGCACCGTGGTGGTTTTGGTTTTTAAATTTTCATTTTCAAGGTGCGTGGTTTTGCACGTTGTAAAGCTCTTCATTTCGAAGGTCAGTAAAACTTGCATGTAGTCTGCAATCCCATAAGGTCTAACTGGAAGTGATGGCTTTAAAAAAAATGGGTAACTTATGAAGTTTAGTTAGCCTGTAAACTTCATCGGCAAGTCACTCCATGTTGGAACCACTGAAACTTAGTCTACCGATAACTATCATATATATATATATATATATATATATATGTATATATATATATATATATATATATGTTATATATATATATATATATATATATATATATATATATATATATATATATATACACGTAATTCGAACTTCAAGGTCCAGTCATATAAAGTTAGACTAAATATTCTTCAGTAAGACAGTTTCAATTAATTCTCAACAAGATCTCTGTACATGTTTCATGAATCTCGCGTGCATATTTCTGACAGTTTCAATATTGATTTGTGACGTTGACTGGTGTTTTTTGCGCCTACTGTTGTAAAAGTTATCAAGGTGTCGAAACTACTGGATATCAGGATTGACCAGCCAAACGGAAACTGATATTTACGATTCATGATAAACTTTCACGTAAGTATAATACCTATTATGTCACGCTAAGCAAATATGGTTACGTCGCAATCTCTTATTTCATACCTCAAATGAGCTGTACTAGAATCATGCCGAGCAGATGCGATAATATGAAACAAAGTACGTATACGCCCGGTATCTTGAACAGGAAAACCAAATCACGATAAACTTTTGAGAATGCGGATGTCTAGTGAACTGCATCGGATATAAGGATTTAGTTAGAAAGACTAATAAAGCATGAACATTCAGTATCAATTTTGATTTAATGGATACATTTTCTCCATTTAATTTATATAAACATAACTGACAATTAAAAGCAACAACAGCAATGAAAATACATATGGATTAAACAAGTGGTCCACACAGCTGTTTACGTTGAGGACAACTATTCTAACCAACCTAGGTAAGTTTCCTTTTGTAATTTCCATCTGCAAGAAATTAGTGCGTGTGCGGAAGAGGTGGAGTGCGTCAAAGGGTTTAACCTGAAATTATTTTGCAATAGAATCCTTGTAAGACGTATAAAACATCATTCATTCTAGTGGTTTTTAATTTTTATTTTATTATCCTTTATATCTTTTGGTGTGGAAATGGCTATACTTAATCTGCATTTAAGCAAAAATGAAAATCTTGCAATGTAAGAACACAAAAATATATATGAAGTCAATAAATTTGGATTAACTTTTATTTCACATACTATAATAATAATAATAATAATAATAATAATAATAATAATAATGTACATTGCTAATGAAATATAATAACGTAGCATACAGAGATTTCGGCAGACTCAAGTTATGAACAAACTGCATTTTGTTTTCTTCTGATAACATGTCTATAATGATCACTAACTAGGTCAAAACTTCATTTTATCTCGGCTATATATAGACCAAAATACAAGTCTTGCACTCTTTATCGGCTAACTTCAACAGCACTTTAATTCCCCATTCAAACCTTTCTTGCATTTCGTTATCAGCTAATATCGACCGTTTTGTAATTTTCCGTGCAGATTATTTAATAGCTTTCTCATTGTTGATATTCCCTTTTATCAGTCAGCACATCGATTTGCTGAAGAAATCTATGCCATAATATTGGAAATTTTATCGGTAAGACAAGTAGGCTCATAGAAAATTTAAAAAACCCTCGGGGTAGGTGCAGGTGCACAACTATTTCACTGCGTGATACAGAAAGAAAAAAGGAACCGAAGCGAGGTTTACTTTGTCTTTCTACCAAACAAAACTTATAATGATTACAGAGGGAAAAAGAAAACATTGCCTCTCCCTTGCATGAGATATGTTGACGTAAGTTAATTGAAAATCTAGTTTGCATAAAGCTAGCTCTCACTGAAATAAACTTGTATTGCAAAGAGAGTATACAGCACCGGCCTTAGCAAACGCGGGGCCCGATTTTGATCATTTTGGCGGGGCGCCCTGTGAACACGTCATTTTTAAATAAACTTGTAAGCAAGTTTTATATGATATTGAACTTAAAATTTTCTTCCATTGCTTTCAAATTACTCTCTCTCTCTCTCTCTCTCTCTCTCTCTCTCTCTCTCTCTCTCTCTATATATATATATATATATATATATATATATATATATATATATATATATTACAAAAATTTACTAACGTGCGGGGCCCCATTGGGCCAAATCGGTCCAATCGGCCTAAGGCCGGCCCTGAGAGTATATTCATTTGTTGACTACACTATGCTTGATGTTTAGCGTTGAAAACGTGACTTAAGCAAAATAAAATTACATAACATTTTAATGGCATTGCTCTATCTAAAAGACGATCTATTCATTCTTGCTGGACCATGCTTTCAAATACACCATTTCGTTAGCAAATTGTCACAAATAACTAAATTATTTTGTACGATACGATCAAACTTCACACACAGTACACATTTTGTGCGCGAGGTTTGAACTAAAATTAAACATCAAACGTGCAGCAAGAGTTAACGCCCCAGTGAACAACTATTGCTCTAGGGTGTGTACTTCTTTCTAGTGCACTTCATTTAATCTGTTTGAATAATATATCGCCCATGTGTACTTAGGTAACATGAGAAAGCCTTGATATCCTGACGATGGCAACAAGCACATTTTGTTTTACTCCACTTCGTTGTTTTGAGGGCCGTCTGTTAATGTGTTTCTTCCTCAATTCAGGATTCCTGCAGTCATGGAAATCCTGGAAAAGTTTGTAAATTACAGAAAAGCATTTCAAGGGCCTTGAAATGTTTTGAAATTTTCATAAGTCATTCAAAGTTTTGGAAAAGTCATGGAATTAATTTGGTTATTATGCATTATCAGGTTGCATTTTCATTTGCCGACGCAAAAGTTTTACCAACCTACCTTACTTGACAATGGATTTGTTAGAGTAGGTTCCCCTAAAACTTCATAGTCAGACTACATCCCGAGATCTTACCACCATTTAAAATCATTGTACTCATGGCACTCAACAGAGAATGACCTATCTGAATGGATGAAGTATGCCCAAAATCAGCTATAACATATGTTTTTGTTGCAAATTTATGTGTTAGGTAAGTATTAGAGGTCGTAAATTTTTACGTAATACGTACTCTTGAAATTAGTAAAAAGGTCTTGGAAAAGTTTTGAAAAAGGGATGGAATTACATTTTTTAAAGACTGCAGGAATCCTGTCCATTTATCTCTCTATTTATTTACTGTCAGTTAACTATTTATTTACTATAATTGTATTGATCAATTTTATGTCTCTGCTAAACTGATTCTTTTGTATTGTTGTTGTTGATTTTTTCTTCTTTTTTCCAATATTTTTGTTTGTTTATTAAGAATCCTTTAAGTGATTATTCATTCATTCATTCATTCATTCATTCATTCATTCATTCATTCATTCATTCAAGTAGGAAACAAAGGGATAACGAACAACTTATTTTTCAGTATTAATAATAATGGATTATATTTTAACAGTTATTTTCATACACAATAATTAAGAAAAGCACATGTTTTACATAAAACTCCATATACAATTTTCAGCTGCCATACCAATTCTTCTATAAGTAACGGCTTTTTTTATATGCCATTTACGAAGAAATCGGTATTAAATTTTTGTCTTTTAGGGAGAAATGCTTAATCTGATTGAATGTTTGAAGCTTTCGTACTAGAAATATTTTTGACCGAAATGAGAATCCTATTTTCGATTTGTTTAGAACAATTTTTATCACTGCCACTTATTCATAGTTTTAATAAAAAAAAAAATTTCGGACGCATTACAAGAAATTCACAATAAAACGGAAAATAAATAAAACAACAATCCAAATTTTATACCCTAACGTTTATAGCAGCTTGAAGAAGGTTACTATTAAAGATTTCCAAGAAATCATTGACTTTTGCATAAAAGGACAAACTAATCCGAATGATGTGATGATGAATATCTAAGACATTTTTTCATACACTGTTGATTGATTGATTGATTGATTAATTGATTGGTTTATTGATTGATTATTGATGAAGATCTGGTTACAATGCTTATTACTAAATTTAAAATGAAACTAGATCTTTACAAAGAACTGTCTGATGCAACCCCTATATAGATAAAAATGTTTGCAAATTTATTGACTACTATTGATGACTAAGAAAAGTCTGCATAATAATGAATGAAAGATCAACTATATTCTAAAGCTGAAGTCCCATCACTGTACCGTTTGTGTTTTATTTTTTATAATTAAATTCGCAGCTTGAACTCTTCTCTTTGCTAATTAAAAGTAGCCTATTGTTCAATTTTACAGATATATAATGTTTGTCCACGTGCTTTTCAGATCTTTTGGGGATTAGCTATATTAGGCAATACGGTATCTTTCCGACTTCGGCTATGGTATTGTTGGGGTACGGACAAAAAGCCCTATAGGAAAAAAGCACCCTAGGGCGAAATCCCCTGACTTGAGTGATATAAGACTCGCAGGACAAAAGCCGCGCAGAGGGAGGCCGCCCCTTTAGATTTTTTGACTTAAATAATTGGATTATGATTTAGATTGATTAATTTATTTGCTATAAATCACAGCAATTACAGCAACTTTACACGCAAACACTGTGAGTGTTTTATTAAAATAAGTAATTATTAAAATAGAATCTTTACATGCTTGATATTTTTAATTATTTAATTCTACTATTAGCCATGTTTAAAAAGTTAACTGTTTAAAATTGCAGTTATCAAAGCTAAACTGGGTAGTTGGCTTTGTTTGAAAAAAGATGTAATGAACCATAATAACTGCACAATGAACTGCGATTTAATGTGAAAGTACCCAAAGGTATCACTGTGAGTACTTGTGTTCGAATAACAGCTGTCAATATAAAAGCAGTATTATACAATATACTTTTATTCTTATATCTATATACACCTACATTTGTCGAAATCATATTGTTTTGTATTAATGACATGCACTTTAAAACTGTTAATATGTAGGATTTTGTGGGTTTAATTAGGTATTAAAAGATACACAGATGGGTCTACAAAATTGATGATTTTGTTTGATATTTATGAAAATATGCATGTATTGCATAAAAAAAATATATAAAATACTTTTATTAAACTGTCTCGTAGTCATTACACATGATACAAATTACATTACACACTATACAAAATATTACTAAAATGGACAATGAAAAAGCATAATACTGTAAAAATCAAAGATCAAGGGGCTCTTATCCTAGCCTCCACCCCCCACCCCCAATATTTTTTGTCCTTGAGGGGTTTTGTTCTACCCCTGTCAGAAGGCTTCTGCGCTAAGGGGCGTTTTTTATAAGATAAAATATTTAGTTTCTTTTTTAACTTAAAGGCTGAAAGCAGGGGACTTGAACTATCGACACTGGCCAGATTTTAACGATTGTTGGTAACATAAAAATATGACGGATCGAGACCCTGACTGAATTGGGTGGGTGGGGGTAACAACCTAAACCCACTCACCTATCTACCAACCACCCAAACTTACCTATAAACCTAACACCCGCAAACATCTATATCTCTTTATTATACGTGCATAAAATAAAACGCACGTTATAATCAATACCATCTTTTTCTTGCAAAATAATTTTAAAAAAAAAATAAAATCAGATGGGAATTATGTATCAAAATGGAAAAAGGCATTGCAAGTGTGACCTTCTGACATCAACCTCACCTCATGGGATGCGTTTAAGATCTTAAAACGTTGTTTATGATTTACGCATCCTACTGCGTTATAATACCAGTACTGTAACATCCTTCTTAACGGGTGTGGACTGTGACTCATTTTTCTGCAACACTTACACGTAAGCTTAAAATTTGGCTTCGACCAATCACAAACGACGTAACTTTTGAAGGCTCATTCATGATTATACCGCTCCGGTGGCCTTAGTGGCTAGAGCGTCCGCATCGGATGCGGAAGGTTACAGGTTTGATCCCCGGCCGAGTGGTACCTAAGACTTTTAAAAATGGTACTAACAGCTCCCTCGCTTGGCTCTCAGCATTAAGAAATATGATATCCCATGTCTGCGGCATGATGCCCCAGTGCTAGACATCACTATAAACTGCCACGCTGCAGACATCGTAGGGCTATGACTGAAAAATGTTTCAAGCTACGTTAAAAATCTAAATCACACACACACACACACACACACACACACACACACACATTTTTTGACCTGGGAATATGTGTCTACCTTGATCGCAGTCGACCAACTTCAACCGTTCCCCTCCTCAGTCTAACTTCAACCCTTTCATAACTTTGTAAACCATCACAAATATACATCTTTGTGTGTTGTTGTGGGCGATTTCAAGTTTTACGCGGGCTTTTCTTTAGTAGCTAAAAAAAGACGTATAGTGTGATGGTTTGATCTTAGCAGACTAGGAGAGAGACATGCCGAAATGATCTTCTCGATCTAAAGCAGTGGTTCTTAATCCACGAGTCGCGACCCCAAACTGGGCCGCCATGCTGTTTTGAGTGGGTCGCCGAGATCAACCTCAATAACTTGCAATTTCTTACACAAGGGTTTTCTAGCATTCGATAGGTCGCGAGGCAAACACCACAAATCTAATCTGGCTCGCCACTAACCTTAAGATTAACTACACGAGCATGTATTTTGTCACCTTGGTTTGGTAAGTACTGAGTTTACTGTATTTTACCGTTATTGTTATATTTTGGGAAGTACCTAACAGCTAAGCCATAATTTTATTGAATAAACATGAAATTACATAATTGGATTAAATATGGTGTATATTGATGACATGTCACATTTCATCTTCTTTTCCCTCCTAAGGTGTATGTACTTAAAAACTTAACCATAATTTTACTGGATAAACATTAAATCCCATAATTAAATTAAATCTGATGCAAATTGATGATCTGTTACAAATCTTCTTATTTTCCCCTATCCCGTTTCAAAATCGGCCAATATGTTTGTGACGGTTTAAAAACTTTACAAAGTTAGACTTGGGGAGTGGATTACGTCTTGTATTTCTTTCTTTTTTGGGGAGTGGGGTGGGGTGGGGTGGGGTGAGGATTTGTCCCGGTAGGGGTGTCTGTACCCCTGTATTTATACACGGGTTTAATGATATAGAAACCATCTGAATAGTATAAAATAACGTGTTCTAGTAAAGAGATAGGGTTGTTTTAACATTCTTCATATGTTACTAAGTTTTAAACCTCATTACCTTTGTTTTTCTTTATAGTTTGCAAATAAATGGGGGCCATCTTGTTTTGTTCATTGAGACCATTATATAAAACAAGATATAAGCATATCAAAACATACCATATTGCATACATGGTGGTTACAAACATTTAACATGAGAATTTTCAGTTAATGAATTAATAATCATATAAGTTCAATTTAATTTACACAAAACTGTACATTGAACTTTTATTTAAATTTCGACATTATAACTCTTATGCATTAATACGGTTTGCCTTCTAATGCATTTATTTTCCAGGCTGAGCTTTCTTTCAGTTTTGAAATAAGGACAATTAAATATGTAATGAAATTATCGCTTAAATCATTTTCATTGCATAATTGACAAACTCTTACGTTCCTTGGAAAATTTGACCATCCGTCAGTTTTAGTTGGTAAACTGTGGATTGAGGTTCTAAACTGAAAGTAAATAATGTAAAAGGTTTTGGGTAAAGAAATGAAATAATCGTCAAACTGAAGGCCTTGTTTAAAAAGTCCTTTGGTTTTTCCCTTGCCAGATAATTTTTTGTTTGCGTTCCATAGTTGAAGATACATATCAGCTATGTCTGTTCTTGATAATGTTGACGATCTATTGTTTACTAGAGATCGAGTGCAAATACTAAATGTATCCGAATGCACATTCTTTGAAAAGCAGATTTTCCGTAATCAAACCATCGACAAGCATTAGTAAATACTTTGATAACATTCAGTATAAATTATATATGACTTTCGCGTATCATTCCTATTTTTGACTCAGTTAGTCTACATTAATATTTAATGGCGTTCAATTTCATTCAGGTTGTTAAGGTTATTATTCAGTTTCTCCATAAGCACATATCACGGCATAGTCTTCTTATCGTTTAAAACCCACGGAAGACAATCTGTATGAAGTTTTCTCTGTGATTTTATAGGTTTTAAATCCCGAAATCTCCGACCCATATAATAAAATAGGTACTTTGGGACTATCAAATAATTTTAGCTGGTAATCTATAGTAGGTAAAGATTCCATATACGCTTTTTTAAAAACAGGGATAATGTTTACATGAATTTTGATGTTCGAGTGTTGTAAATATCTATCGAGAAGTTTAAGAGGCTCGAAAGAGCTACGGCAGATATAATGACGATTTATCGTCATAGGAGATGGAATGACGATTTATAGCATCACAGCAGACGGAATGACGATTTAGAGAGTCACGGCAGACGGAATGACGATTTATAGAGCCAAGGGATATGGAATGACGATTTATAGAGTCACAGCAGATGGAATGACGATTTAGAGAGTCACGGCAGACGGAATGACGATTTATAGTCACAGGTGATGGAATGACGATTTATAGAGTCAAGGCAGATAGAATGATGATTTATGGAGACACAGCAGATGGAATGACGATTTAGAGAGTCACGGCAGACGGAATGACGATTTATAGTCACAGGAGATGAATGACGATTTATAGAGTCACGGCAGATAGAATGATGATTTATGAAGACACAGCAGATGGAATGACGATTTAGAGAGTCACGGCAGATGGAATGACGATTTAGAGAGTCACGGCAGACGAAACGACGATTTATAGATCCACAGTAGATGGAATGACGATTTATAGGATCACGGCAGAGGGAATGATGATTTATAAAGTCACGGCAGATAGAATGACGATTTATAGAGCCACGGCAGATGAAATAACGATTTGAAGTCACAGGAGATAATAGAATGACGATTTATAGAGTCACGGCAGATGGAATGACGATTTATAGAGTCACAGCAGATAGAATGACGATTTATAGAGTCACGGCAGACGTAATGACGATTTACAGAGTCACGGCAGATGGAATGACGATTTCCAGAATCACGGCACATGGAATGATGATTTATAGAGATGGAATAAGGATTTATGAACTATTTACTAATTTTGCTGTGGTATTAGCCTCAGTATACTTTTTGGAACTATAAGAAATCGTCCTTATACAGCGTAAACAATATATTTTGCACAAAAAATGTATTGTTTGCGAACAGACAATTTTTAAAACGTAATGAACTTTAAATATTGCGTTGCATAGTGTTACGTGACTAGGCTCGTAAAAAAAGTAACAATGAAAAGAGTGAAGCCAACAAGCTTTGTAAATTAAAAAAAAAATAATTTATTTCCCTAGAAAACAAGGTAAAAATATGATAAAGGACTTACGGTTTATGAATCAAATCCAAAAATTAATCCAATTATTAAAAATTGGACG
>JAECUM010020555.1:0-73990 GCA_016617855.1 Megalonaias nervosa | reverse complement strand
TTGTATTTCCAGAGAAAATAATCACTTGAATTAAATAATTTGAAGAAAATAAAATTCACCTCGAACTGGTCACAACATAATACGACTTGAAAGTGCTAGATGTTAAAGCACGAATGACCAAGTTCTCACAATTACAAGATTACATAGTTCTCTACTTGACATCAGGTCACAATTAGCATTTTCTATTAAAAAAAAATTGTCTAATGGAAAATAACCTTCTAGAATGATCCTGATGTTTACAAAATAAAAACCATTGCCTGTAAAATTCACTTTGGAAACTCCAAAACTTTGACCCAAATCAGCATATTGACTTCTTCTATTAATAATGATCCTGATATTAAGCCCATAAACATAGAGAAGTATTTAGCTATGTATTAGTTGTTTACATAAAATGAAATTAAAAAAATTAAAAGAGTCAATCAGGTCAAGCAGAATTGAACTAAATTTTGGACAAGGTCAAGTCCAGCATACAGTGTTCTATTACAATAGCATGTAATGAACATTTTTTTAAAAACCTAACAAGCAAACAATTAAATATACATAACAACATATATATATATATATATATATATATATATATATATATATATATATATATATATATATATATATATAGAGAGAGAGAGAGAGAGAGAGAGAGAGAGAGAGAGAGAGATTCTGGGGCGATTTTTCCAACCATCCTGGGGCGACTTCTCCAGATACTTTGGGGCGAGTTCTACATGTGGCGATTTCTCTCAAACGAGTCCTCCATGGGGCGAGTGCTCCATGTACCACTGTGTGGAGGCTACTTCTAAAGATGCCCAAAATGCGTGAAGGCACATCTCATATTAGACAGCGATTCAAATCCTCTTCAAAATAAGAAAATGAAGTTCAGAATACATGTAAAATGTCCCAAATCAAGGGTTGTGTATCGTCTGTGACAGCTGGTTATGCTGCCATCATAAAGCATCTATGTTTGATCTTGATCTGAGATTACAAATGTAAAAAAAAAATAATTAAGGAAAGCGTGACCACCAGGACACCAGTCTCTTATCCTAACTAGCAGCTGATGGACTGGTAATTACTGGTGTTCAATATCTAAAAATAAAATGCTTGGCAAATTTGTATAAATGCCCACAGCAAATACGTAGAGACGCTTAGGATACAACTGACGAAACAATCTTGCATGGAACAGGCGTTACGGAACTTGCTGGATAATAAAGCGTGCATATGACCAGTGGCGTCATTAGGGGGTGCGGACCGCACCGGGTGACACAATCAGAGGGGGTGACACTGACTGTCTATAAAAGTTTTGAATTTTTGTGCAGGAAGGAGGGCCATGAGGGTGACACCATGAGTTATCGCACTGGGTGACACCAACCCTAGAAAAACGAATTAAGAATCGATCACAGCTCATGCAGTAATTGTAATATGGTTGATTTATTAACATTGCTACACAAGGGGGAGGAGTGCCGAATAATCGCGCATAAATGCACCGAACTGTAGATGGTGTATATTCACATTTACCAATAAATTTGGATCTGCGATGTTCGGTCTACTAATAATATCATGCAAAGAGCACCGACTCTGATGTGTAAGGGCAGTATGTAATGGTAGATCATAGTCAACGCTCTTCACAGTTGAGTGTGTATTCCATATGAATATATGCAGTATTCTATACTTGCACAGACATGAAGCACTTCACAAAGTTTATTTATACAATGCCAAATCCCAGTCTGTGTAAATACATGTTGTGTGTGTGATATATATATATCACACTGGTATGGCTTAGTTTGTGTACTGTTACGACCATGTAGTTTAATCACTTATGTGTTAAAATTTAATTCTTTTTATTTCATTTTTGTATCATTATATTTTATTATGATGATGATTATGTTCACGTGATCTGATATTTTTGAAAGAAACATCGTGTTTATTTAGAACGTAAATATGACTCTCGGCTTTCAAAAGTTTTTTTTTTTTAGATTGCCGGGTTGATAAACAGCCGGCGTAAACGATTGGTTGTGACCAAGGTGATTTTCTAAGCATATGTGATTACATCGTGTACTGCGATTGTTAGATGATGAAATAACCACGCATTCTTCGTGCGCGTGCATGAAATGACGTCTTAGTTCGGTTTAAAAACACTTAGGTCCCTGTGAAATAGTCAAAAGTCGTTCTTATACCTTGAGAAGAAGGTATTATTTTTCTTGTGCTGGAAAGAGTTTTATTTCTTTACATCTGTAGAGCTCGAGATGTGTCTTGTTATAGATGACAGCTATAGAGTTCATCTACTTTTTAAATAATGATTTTTTTTTTCCCTGGAGAACTACACAAGTGGTTTAGGACAAAGACATTCAGTGAAATTCATTCTAAATTGGAATAGTACAGTACAAATTGTGGTTCAACGTAAAATTCTGGATATTTGTGTAAAGACTTCATCTGACGTCATCGTCCTCCATCTTAGAACTAACTTGAGATTCAAACTAGATTCAGTTAGAACTGTTTATTAATAGGACTTATATATTTTCACAATTCTAGGATAAATGTTTGGATTTTCTTTACAAACCGTAAGTCCTATTTCATATTTTCACCGTGTTTTCTAGGGAAATAAATTATTTGTGTTAAAACTTACAAAGCTTGTTGTCTTCACTCTTTTCTTTTGTTACTTTTGAATGAGCCGATAGGTAACAGTACATACATGGTGTGCAATTCATATATATTACAAAATTTAGTCTGTCCCATGTAGAAAGAAATTTTCAATATGGCAATATTGAACTTACTGGCATAATTTTGATAAAAATGTGGTAAATTACAATGTAACTGAGATCCCTCTTTTTCAAAGAGCGACTGTCCAAATAAATAAAAGGGTTTTCATGGTGTGCATGTGAAAAACTCTACAAATTATATTGCACTTCAGGATGTAGATAGCAATTCAAAAAGTGGCACTTCTTCAGTTATCTTCTTAAAAAAAACAGAATTATATCTATGTACTACAACAACTACTAATTACAAAAATCTGTTCTGTACATGTGTATCAAAAAAAATTGGTATCTTTCACAGATTTAGTACTCAGCTTTCTTATTACATAAATCCATCGTAAGAGTTGTGATGCTTCACATTCTGAATCACACACACACACACACACACACACACACACACACACGTATACTATATAAGTGTATAATCAACATATATATGAGACCATATATACTCGCTTACAAGTCCAACTGCAAACTGCACAGACCCTGATCTGCCGTTGCATAATGCGCCAGCAGATTTTGGTCTGTACAATTTGTTAGGAGTAACGAGTAGACAAAACAACAGAGACCCTGATCTGCAGTTATCTTATGCGACAGCAGATCAGGATCTTTGTTGTTTGCAGTTTGACTTGATTTTTTAAGGGAGTATAGATGGTACAAGTAGCTTCTGAACAGTTACTATTAGCAATACAACCTGTATAATTCAGCAGATTGTCAGTGTCAAAATGATGCCACCAAATATGGTGTTGGAATGGGTAGGCACTGCTATCTGTTTATCTGTTGACCATGAAGGAAAAGAAATTATCATTTGACAGTATTTTGTCTATTTATGTTTGCTTGCTTTTATCAAACACTCACATTAATTTGCTTTTAAGTGGGTATGCATAGACCAGTATGTGGAAGAATACCATAGTTTGGATAATATTTATTTCAGAAACTTTGTGAAATGCAAGTACAAACATAGGATTCAGGAATTCAGTATAACCAAGAGCTTCTTTGAGCACTATCTCTCCAACAGTAACAAAACATATAACATCCTAATTCTGGATGATGGTACAAGTGGCTACAAAGAAAAAGTACAAATTAGAAATATATGAAAAACGTAGCCTTGATAATAGCATCTTGTCGAATTTAAGTAAGTATATTAAGTACAGACAAGACAAAAAGGGAAAGAAGTAAATAACTCTGCAGAGTAAAGCACTGACTGTCTGAATTTATTTATCAGTTCAACTGAACCAAGACTATGTCCTCATACATTTATAACGTATTTATTTAATTAACTGGACTCCCCGTTGGTGAAAAGGTATGTACATAACCAAAACAAAATGTTCCATGTACAAAAACAGCCATGGCTTGCATGGAAACTTAGGCTCATACAAAATTTAGAACCAAAACTTGAACAAAAGTGTTGACACTGCCACTGATGCCACTGTCATAGGAAAAGTGACTGAAGTGGGCAAGATGAAAATGGAAATAGAAAAGCAGAAACATTTCCCGAAAAATACTTTATTCATTACATGATGAAATTCATGTAATTGCAACAGATATAATAGACATAATTTCATGCTCACCATGTTTTCAAACACTAATAAACAAGTATATTTTGTGGGGTGGTTATAAATACATGATATGTTTGATGCATATTATGCATAATTTCATATTTACATAGGACTTGTTTTCATGGTTTAACTATTTAGTCACCTTCTAACCATATACTTGTTGCTTTTTTCATAATCAAATCACTCAAAAAATAATGCAACATTATTAAACAACTGAAATGGGATGCATGTCAGCGAAATCATATTTATTTAAAATTGATGAGTAGTACATTTTCAAGATTGTGTATAATCTGAGCTTGAATGTAGGACATACTGCCATTCATTACTATATGAATACAGCTAGAATAGAATGCCCTGGTAAAATAAGAGATACAGTATCTGGATCTCATTCAAATTTCTTGGTATTTGAGGCAAAGAAAACACTGAGGTATGGTGTGCCATTACCTATAAAGACAAAATTCAATGCGGTAATTCCTATGTAAAACAGTATGTATATTTATATTAATCCACCTTTTATGAATTTTAAATGGACATGGTCTGGTGGCATAACATGTAAATTTAAATTAATTCACCTTTTATGAATTTTAACTGGACATGGTCTGGTGGCATAAAATGTAAGAAGAAAAATAAATGGCAACAGAGTTTTATAATACAAATATTCATGATAGCAAACAGCATATATTACATTTATCCAATAAAGAATTTCCAATTATTATTTTTTTCTAAAATATGAAATAAATAGTTTTAAATAATGTAAGTAAAACATTCTGTCCTGTAACTACTTTGGTTTCTCAGAATCATTATTTGGTATTAAAAGATACACATGGTTTGATTTTACAATAGAACAACAAGGAACACTGCAATACATCATCTCACATGTATCAGAAATGGCACTGTTCTAACAACATCTACTTCTTCAGTCATCATGAAAGAGGATCATTTCTACTGCATAGTAAAGACTGGATACCATAAATATCATTGATAGAATACTGTTTTATTATACATTTGATATACTTAAAATAAAAAAGCTGCAATTACAGAATTTATACATTCTCATCAACACTCACATCCTTCTGTTTCACTCCCACAGTAATCTCTCAAACGTTAAATTTTGTACCATACTGAATAATAAGTCAATAATTTTACTAAAAATTAATTTCATGCATAGTAGGGGTCACATTTTTGGCATGACATACTAAAAATCAAATGACTATGATTATTTTTACATTTTTATGCAACTAGTCACCCACTACAGACAGATTTGACTAGCACAGTGCACCATGACTTTTAAAAGGGTAATGAGAAATCAGCTTTATGCAGACCTAAAAGGAAGGAGGGGTCAACTTACAAACTGCCTGAGTATACATGTCTTCATATTTATTGTAAGTCTGAATTCAGGACTCCTTAACGCTGGTACTTTCCTTTTATCAACCAAAGGAAATATATATATTTTTTTTACAAAAGAAAAATATCTAGTATACAACTGTCATTATCAGGATTTTGTAAATAATTCAGTATATAGACCCCAAAAGTGCCAACCTTAAAAAATCTCCCAGATTCTAAGTATCTGATTATGTCTGAAACCATGATGACATCTCAGAAAACATGTCAGGATGTTCAGCATTTTGAATAGGTTGCCCTATACAACTGATGGCAAAAATATCCAAAAGCTTAAAAGTTGCATACAATACAAGTACTGGTGATCAGTTAAAAAAAAAGTTTGTAAATGAAAAGTTATGACATACTGAATGATTAATATATCCATATTTTTTTCTCCATTATCAGTTGGAATACATGATATCTAATAACAATAATAAACCTGTCAAATTCAAAAGCTGGCTATTAAAAAATTTCTAAAGATCCAATAAAACATTTCAGTTTCTTTGATGGTCTTTCTAATGCAAGCCCCTTCATTCCAAAAAACTCTTCATTATAATTAATTTCTCTTTATCATGGATAGGATTTGCTAATGGTATCTGCTGGTATTTCTGTCATTGTGATGAGTAACAATTACCCATAATGACGTTCAAACCAAGGATAAAGGTAACATGCAAATCATTTATTAGCTATAGCCATCAATCGAATTAAAATCATCATCTTCCTATTAATAACAGGTTCTGACAGTTACTGACATAATGTCATCTTCTTCTGACCTTCCACCAATCAAACTACAGCTTTCATTGGGCTGAAATTGAAAAATTTCATTTGCTAATGATAGGTCTCAATACATAATATGTAATGCTTTATGTGACTGGCTACTAAAATTAAATGGACAGTGAGAGCAGAAGTGAGCAGAACCGGAACTTTAATCTGTGTGTGTCAGATCTCTATTATGTTGGAGATCTCGTCTTTATTCAGAATTGGATAGTCTCCTAAAATATTCTTTGCCTTGATCTTCGTTTTTAATGCCTTGTAGGATAAACTTAATTATAGCCTGGAGTGTGCTACTGTGCCATGAAACCCAAAACATACTTTTATTTCATAAAGACTCGTCACTATATCTGTATACTTCAGGTCCAACATTTAGATTGTGCATGCACAATCGACATATCCATTCTAAATCAAATTCCATGAATTCTGCAATAAGTATATGCAAACCTAAGCATAGGTATATTGTTACACATAGTTTGTCGAAAATAAACACTGGAAAACAACAAAAATTGTTTAAGAAACTAATTACTTTCCATTATAAATTAATTGAGTGACAACAAGCAATTGGTATGATTATGCTGTGGATGTGAAAAACATTGACATGCATCTTGGTAAAATTTTTCAAATTCTGGATTTGTTATCAAGACTATGCAACCTACATAAAAGGTCAGCTTTTGTTTACTGCTATATATTGCTGTTGTACCTGTAATCTGTCTGCACAATGATGTCAACCAGTTTCATACTCTTCTGAGGGGGACCCAGAGTGGCCGAGTGGTCTAAAGCGCTCACTGTTCCAGATCACCGCCATCTCACCTCTGTCTGCATGGGTTCGAGGCTCAGGCTCGGCTAATGTGGATATGTGAAAAAGCTTGCCAGTAGCTTCTCCTGGGTTGGTGGTTCTTCCCGGGGTTTTCCAGGGTTTTTCCCCACCAGTTATACTGGCTGCCATGTATAGCCTATCCTATAATGAAAAATGGCATTAAACCCTACAACAATAACAACTCTTCTGAGGTCAAGTTAACTCAAAGACTGTCTCAGCTCAGTGATGTCAACCAGGTTCATAGTCTTCTGATATCAAGTTAACTCAAAGACTGTCTCAGCACAATGATGTTGACCAGTTTAATATTTTTCTGAGGTCAAGTTAACTCAAAGACTGTCTCAGCACAGTGATATCAGCCAGTTACATACTCTTCTGAGGTCAAGTTAACTCAAAGACTGTCTCAGCACAGTGATATCAGCCAGTTACATGCTCTTCTGAGGTCAAGATAATTCACATAATATAATATGAATCAAGACCATGGAAGATACTGGTATAAAAAAAGAAGAGTAACAAATAACTTTATGATTCAAGAAGCTTTATTTAACATCTGTAGTCTGGGTAATAAAAACACACACCAGTTCTGGACAAGCTATTTTACTGATGTGACTGCTATCATACGAGCCTTTTGGCTCCGAATGTTTTGAAATGTGTCACAGCTGCATAGCACAACAATTAGTAGAGTCAAAACATTATGAAAAATCATTGTTCATAATGTTCTAATATAGTGGAATCAAAATATTGTGAAAATCATTGTTCATAACTAAGTGGAGTCAGAACATTACGAAAATCATTGTTCATACTCCAATATAATGGAGTTAGAACACTATCATAAATAACCAGGACTCTATCATAAATAACTGTTCATAATGTTCCATAAATAACCAGGACACTATCATAAATAACTGTTCATAATGTTCCAATATAGTGGAGCTAGAACACCATGAAAAGTCATGGTTCATCATTTTCTGATTCCACTATATGTTGTGCTATGCTGTGACACATGCCTAACTTACATTGGAAGCCATAAGGCTGGTGAAACATGTTGCATTGTATATGCCTTAAACTAGATTTCCTATCACAATTTGGCAATGAAATGGCAAGTAAAAAGAAATATTATATTTTTTAAAAATTGTCTGATTGCAAATCCAGTCATTAATAGGCCATTACTGACTGCTATTTATAACTGATTTCAAATTGTCCTAAGAAAATGTACAAGTGTAACAAGCTTGAACAACACCATTTTGTATAACTGACTTGGCTCAAACTTTCAGTTTAGTATCTTATATCTGAAGTTCTTTCAAGAAAGTTAATTTAAATAAAATATTATAAATCTTTGGCACAAAATGTCAGTGCTGGGTGCAAACCCCAAAATGAATAATGTAGAAATATACATTAGGCAGAAAACCGTAAAAGGTTAATGATAAAAAAATTGACCTATTAACACCTGCAATTTTATAAAATATTGTTATCAATTTCTATAAAACGAAATATTTATCTTGAAATTTTGAAAACATACTCAAACAGCACTGTTTACTGTATATTGAAAATTTCATCCAAGTTGGGCAGCAAGAAAACCACCAGAGGCTGTATGGTCAGATCATAAACCATCAAACTTAAGTCACAGTGATATAGTTGTCACAGTCAGCTGTAGTGCTTCTCATAAAATATTTATAACCAGTCATGAGACTCTACAAGCAACAGTGTTTGAGAAAGTGACTTAAATGCAAACCCTAACCTCTGAGTCAGCACCAGATGGACAGAAGGACTTTGCACTCTGGCCAAATATTTACCAATTTATATCAATATGAATTTCTAAAACTTACTGACTGTAAACTACTTTGGTGCCCATGTCCCTGTTGCCATAGTTCTGACAAACAAATGATACAGGGATGTTTACACAATGGTTAATGCAAAGTTTTCAATATGACAGGTCAGCATTCTATTGGGATGACTAGTAGCTACTGGTTAACGGAGGTTAAGTGTCTGACAGCAGTCTAAGTGGAAACAAGACAGTAGTATGAGTACTAATGGTCAAACTGGAGGAGCATGCACATAGAGTATGATGATCCTGGCCCCTCACAGCACGAGGATGACAGTAGTGATGTTAATAATCCAAAAAGTCACTGGAAAGACAAAATAGCATTCTTAATACAGTATAACCCTGTAGTCTATCAAAAAAGACAAAGTATCATTCTTATTACAGCATAACTCAGAAGTCAATAAAAAGACAAAATAGCATTGTCAACACAGTATAACCCTGTAGTCAACTAAATGAATATAAGAATTAAAAACCTTAAGAGCACGAACTACTGTATGTGGTTTTATCTAAAAATGTATAGAACTATATAGCAGTGAAGTATGTCTAATGTTGAAGACCTACACATATGTACATACATTTATGGGGGGATGGGAGGAGTCTGTAATGTTAAGAGCTAAACAGATGTACATATATTCATGGGTGGGGGAAGTCTCTAATGTTGAAGAGCTAAATATGTACGTGTATTTATTGGGGGGGGGGGGAAGAGTCTGTTATGTTTAAGAGCTAAACTGATGTACATATATATTAATAGGTAGAACAGACTTATATTAGAGAACCTGAGGATGTTATTGGAGGTTTTCAGGTTACAAATTCAGTTTATGTCAAACAGATGTTTGCAACAGTAAAATCACCATTAGTGTTATAAAATCCTAACACATATAATTGTTATTTTGATTTTTGATCGATCATTTTTCCTGTTATCTTTTTAATGGCACTTTTAATTCACCATTATCTATATCAAATGAGTTTAAATGGTTCTTAAAAGGTAAATGAAATTAATTCAATGACGAACAAGTCATGACAGACAATAAATTAAATCTGGCACACAGTGAAAGCAGGGACATACTGTAAGCTCACATGGCCTGAGCTGTGTGAGCTTGTTAATTAAATAGTAAAGCAATCAGACTTGTTATTGACTTCAAAACCATCTGACAACTGTCATAAAATTTAAACAAAGTCCAGCAATAACATTTATCAATCTTTTAATTTCCAGTTTTTAAATTCTACAAAATTAATATTCTACCAATAAGATCTGGAGATCTTGCATGTTTACTTGATCAAGGTAAAATAGCAATATTATGCATGATGGATGAATTTAACACAATAAATGATACAAGAAAACAAAAAAAGTGTGAATGCATTTAACAAATGGGTTGGATTT
This sequence comes from Megalonaias nervosa, assembly GCA_016617855.1. Taxonomy (NCBI): domain Eukaryota; kingdom Metazoa; phylum Mollusca; class Bivalvia; order Unionida; family Unionidae; genus Megalonaias; species Megalonaias nervosa. The sequence goes on along the minus strand of JAECUM010020555.1, from coordinate 63,519 downwards.
CACACTGCCACTAAATTTTCACAATCAAAAGTCCAGCATGATAATCTGGGATCAGATTCTTGATTCATTACACTGACATCAGAAATGTGAGTGTACAAATTGCAAAACACTAATAGTAGGTCTAATGTGTGGGGCTGCCTGACTTCCTGCTCATGGACAAAGAAAAATGCCCTTTTAAGTGGGTTCAAGGGGGCAAGGTCTCTGGAAAAATGCCCTTTTATGTGAGTTCAAGGGGGCAAAGTCTCTGGAAAAATGCCCTTTTAAGTGGGTTCAAGGGGGCAAGGTCTCTGGAAAAATGCCCTTTTAAGTGGGTTCAAGGGGGCAAGGTCTCTGGAAAAATGCCCTTTTAAGTGGGTTCAAGGGGGCAAGGTCTCTGGAAAAATGCCCTTTTAAGTGGGTTCAAGGGGGCAAGGTCTCTGGAAAAATGCCCTTTTAAGTGGGTTCAAGGGGGCAAGGTCTCTGGAAAAATGTAGTTTTTGGAGGGGTATAACTAATTCAAATTACTGTAGTGTCATTTCTTTTCAAGGGTCTAAATTTTTACTGGCGTTTTTTTAAGTACATTTTGGTAGGAACTTAAATTCGTGGTTTTGCCTGCCAAAGCCTGCATATTTGTAGGTATTTGATTTCATGGATTAACCTCTACAAATACCCCAAATAAAGATTACATAAAAATAAAACTATGCTAGCAATAAATGGCAGTTGCTTCAATGGTTAAGTCAATACAACCACCTTTATGAGCACAAGTCAATCACCTGTCAAGATGAATCACTTGTATTGAATGTCAAAGGAAGCAAAAACTGCCAGCAACACTACATCAATTGATTACTGAAGTACAAGTGTATTATCTCTTCCTTAAAACGCTGTTCATAAAGCTGCACCATTAATTACTTTTTGACGACTATAGCATCAACACATTAAGAGTTGCAGAATTAGATCCCTGTCAGTTTGGACAATGTCATCAATCAACATGTGAACCAAACATGTGGCTAGCTGCCCCTTGCTCAATGCAATTGGCATGCAGTGTCAACATTTGATGTGTTCCGAGCCCTTCAAAGTGTAACTACTGTTATGTATTCACTTGTAAACAAGTCTGAATGCAAACTACACCAACACAAATCTGCTGTCACACAATGGGTCTCATGTACAAACCAACTTCATCAACCAAGCCGATTTATGCTAAAAGAATCCTAGTGGCTCACACAAAAGTAAAATGTGTGAAAGATTGGACAGAATTGTATGTGGCTTTGAGAATGATGTACATGCCATTTAATTCAGCAATATTAGGGAATATTTATTTGTCAAACATTTGTGTGTACCAGCAGATTTCACTGATGTGATGCTTATGCAGTGGTTTTGTGTGTATGTGTGTGCGTGGTTTGGATTTTTAATGCAGCTTTAACAATTTTTAGTCATATTGCTATGACGACTGCAATGTGGCAGTTTATAGTGATGTCTAGCACTGGGGCATCAAGCTGCAGAGACATGTAGCATTATGTCCTACCTTGTCACATTATCCTGACACCAGGCTGACCAGTCCTAACACTAACCTCTTAATGCTGAATGCCAAGTGAGGCAGCTGCTAGTACCACTTTTATAAGTCTTTTGTATGACTCTGCTGGGGTTTGAAGCATCCAAGGTGGACACTCTAACCACTTAGGCCACTGGAATGGTCCTCAATGGTTTTGTCCAAAAATCTGTGAAGTGTGAGTCTAGGTGTACATACACAGTGTTTCATTAGTAATTGTGTTTCAAGAAAATAGTTATAGTATTTTAAAGTCATATTTGTCATTGGGATTAAGCATGCGTAGATAAAATGAGACACGCTTTCACAAGGACTGATATTTTTCATAACAGTTCCACTTGAATGAAGAATCAATCTGAATAAGTATTAATTCCAATTTTCATACACTACTGTCATTTATTATTCTTTCTTTCATTTTCAGTAATACTAGTGTTTGAATACCTTCTCATTTCCGTCTATCCTTACTGTTATCACAACATATCAGTTTAAGGCAGTGAGTGTAAATTAGATACTGTATAGATATGTGTGTAATGAAACAATATACAATGAATTCTAATTATTTTTTCAATGAATAAAACAAACACAAGTGACATGTAAAATCTAATATTTTACTACCAGGTTACAGAAATGACAGTGACTTAACAACAGGTTTGTTGCTGTAAAGGAATGAAATACATTAAGAAAATGTGGGCAGAGGGCAGCTGCTTCTTTACCATATCATTAACTTTTACATTGGTTCTTTAAATTTGTGGTTTAGGGCAACAAAGCAACCTACAGTACACAAATTTGTACCTCATAAAAATTAGTGAAACTACTGTTTGTAACACTTACCTGTCACTATTGTGTAGCTTTCTGCAATGGAAAAAACCCTTGTCCATGCCAGATATACCATCCTTGTGTTCTAGAAAGTTCTTAGAACATGTACATGAACTTAGTCATATGCCTCTGCGTGTCTCTTGTAGAGGCCATATATGATCTCTCCTCAAAGAGGATTAGATAACTGCTATTGCAGAAAGAGAGGGGCAGTAAGGATTAGTCCATTTCCGACTGCACGAATCACGTAAGATGTTTGACTTTGTATCATAGACCTTAAAGGCAGATTGTCTTCAGGCCTCAATGATGCAATCAACAATCTTGCTTGTAAACCTCCTGGCTGATGCAAAAATGGAAGTATTTCTTTGCAGAAGAATGATTGGAATGTGGAAATATGCATTCTGAAGGTTGATGGAAATTGCCCCGTTTATGGGCCCGATGGCTTTCCAGACTGGTGCCATAGTTTCCATCCTGAAGGGTTCATCTTGCAGAAATTTGTTTTGGGGAAAAGATCTCTGATGAGCTTCAGTTTCACACCTTTCTGGGGTATTAGAAAGATCTGAGAGTAGAAGGTTGGTGACTGCAGAACACTACCACACCCTAAAGGAGGTAGAAGCCATGAGGCTGTGTAATCACACTCAATGATAGGGTGTTGCTCTACCTCTTCTGGGAGTTGAAAGCCTTTTCTCATGCTTAGGAAGTGTTGTCCCTCTGTAATCTGGGGGTGGGGGTGCACTCAATCCCAGCCGTTGCCTTTTTCCTAGATGACATGCTCTTTACTATGCAAGTTCCTGGTCCTGCCTCTCTTATTCAGGGAAGCACACTTGATCCCAATGTCAAGCTGAGAAGCTGTTTCCTGTCCAAAGGTAGTAACAGCTCCTCAGTCTGGGAAGGTGCTATCAAGCGTAGTCAAGGAAATGTAGTCTGACGATGACTAGACCATATTGATTTACTAGTCAACAATGGAGGATTTCAGAACTTTATCAGACTACAAAGATGAATTCTTGGACTTTGTGCCAGATGACATTAGAAAGTGACAGTTTTAGCATACTGTGAATTAAAAATGTGTGGAAACTTTCACTGTTTATTTGTAAGCTGACATACTACGAATATTGTGAATTGCATCATTCTGAACTATTTTCATACTGGCATGTGATCTATAACTGAATTCATGGATTTATCATATAAATGGATATAAAATACCAAGCATTATAGATTTTAATGGACCTAATTAGGACACATCGTAAGCAGTCAATTTATTTGTGACATGTTCCACTAAATAATATAATTGTGTTTTTAGATTGGTTCTGTCCTTTTTTTGTCATATTGAGCTATCTAGTTGGGATGTTTTATTTTTCCAAAGTGCAACTCTGACTCACTGATGACAAATCACTCCTTCAGATGCATCTTACTTGAAAAATACACAGCGACTTATTGGATGGTCAAAGATAAATTGGCTTTTTGAAGCCCTAATCTGGTAACCAGGATAAAAACAGCTGTTAAGAAACATCATCTATGAATTTTAAACTGAGGCCACAATCACCTGTTAATGAATGGAGAAAAATGTAATCTCTACTAATGTCACTATGAGATTAAGTAGCAGCTGAAACTGCATATTTAAACAATAGTAATGACATAAAAACACTTACCACCACCAATCTATATGTAAACACTTAAAGTGAAAACAATTATATGGATAACATTCAACTGAATTTTGATAACACACAGGAATTTTTGTTTCCTTACAAATCCACAAAGGACTGGGGAAGGTGGGGGCTTATCATAACAACATAACCCCCAAAATAATAATTGATAAGTAACAATCAAGAGGAGAATAAATACAAGGTCCTGAACAGTAAAAAATCCATCGAAAGGTATATTTTCTTTGAGTGAGAATTTTTCACTGTTGGCAATATGTTGTCTGGAAAAGAATGAAGAAATGCTTATGCATATGGGACAATAATAAGGAGTCTGAATAGGCCAATGTACATATTCTAATAACTTTGCAGAACAATAAGATGGATGGTACATCTGGCAGGATGGATGGTACATCTGGCACAGATGATTTTGGTTTGGATTTGTGGGATATAACCCCTTTTCTCAGCACATAACAGGCTATACATGGCAGCCAGTATAATTGGTGGTGGAAGAACCCGGAAAGACCCAGGGCAGAACCACAACTAATAGGAAACTACTGGTAAGCTATCAACATACCCATGTTGATTTTGCCGAGGCTCAAACTCACATGGACAGAGGTGAGATGTGAGTGATTTGTAAAGCCGAGGCTCAAACTCACATGGACAGAGGTGAGATGTGAGTGATTTGTAAAGCCAAGGCTCAAACTCACACGGACAGAGGTGAGATGTGAATGATTTGTAAAGGCGAGGCTCAAACTCACATGGACTGAGGTGAGATGTGAGTGATTTGTAAAGGCGAGGCTCAAACTCACATGGTCAGGGGTGAGATGTGAGTGATTTGTAAAGGCGAGGCTCAAACTCACATGGACAGAGGTGAGATGTGAGTGATTTGTAAAGGCGAGGCTCAAACTCATATGGACAGAGGTGAGATGTGAGTGATTTGTAAAGGTGAGCACCTTAGGTAACTATTGAGGCCTCCGGCATAGATAATGGTTTTTCCATTGTAGAAAGGATAATCTACATAGATAACGGTTTTTCCATTGCAGAAACAATAATCAACATAGATAACGGATTTTCCATTGTAGAAAGGATAATCTACATAGATAACGGTTTTTCCATTGTATAAAGGATAATCTACATAGATAACAGTTTTTCCATTGTAGAAAGGATAATCTACATAGATAACGGTTTTTCCATTGTAGAAAGGATAATCTACATAGATAATGGTTTTTCCATTGTAGAAAGGATAATCTACATAGATAATGGTTTTTCCATTGTAGAAAGGATAATCTACATAGTAGAAACAGGTCAACCTATTACTGATATTAAAACTGAATTTGGGGACTTTAAAATGTCTTTCCTTTAATTTTCAAATCAATTCTTTTCCTACAGATTACAAAAAATGTACATAAAAATCTTCAGACATTAAAGAATACTTAATGCTCACTATTCTCTTTCAAAGGCACAAAAATGTATGCTATCTAATAAATTAATGGAGTACAAGACAAAACAAAATAATGACAATGGTTTTAACTTCAGTACAATCCTATACATACCACTGCAATAAAATAAGATTCCAATAATGCTAATTCTATTCTATAGCATTTCAGCAGATGCTGACAGTTTGTCAAACAGTCTTCTTTTCACCCCATAAACTAGTACCTAGTATTATTACTCCTACCTCCTCTGTTGTGGTGGCCTAGATATATTTAAAACTGTTGTGGTGGCCTAGATATATTTAAAAACTGTCAGAGGGGCCTAGACATATTCAAAAACCGTTGGCCAGGCCTAGATATATTCAAAAACCGTTGGCCAGGCCTAGATATATTAAACAACCATCTGAGGGAAGCAAGATATATGATATATTCAAAAACCATCAGAGGGGCCTAGATATATTCAAAAACTGTTGAAAGGGCCGAGATGTTTTTTTAAAAACAAAACTGTCAGATTGGCCTAGATGTTTTTTTTAAACAAACTGTCATAGGGGCTTAGATATATTAAAAAACTATCTATTGATGCAATGATATCATAACTAAATTTCTCATCTACAACATTTTTCATCACTGCTACCACTGTAACATACTTCACACATAGCCAGAATAAAGTGTATGCAGAAAAATGCCATCCTGTGTCTGAAGTATGTTATAGGCCCTTTTAAACATCAGCATTTTCTTCAATGAACAGAACACCTGTGTACAAATTGGATGTCTTTTAAACATCAGCATTTTCTTCAATGAACAGAACACCTGTGTACAAATTGGATGTCTTTTAAACATCAGCATTTTCTTCAATGAACAGAACACCTGTGTACAAATTGGATGTCTTTCAACATCAGCATTTTCTTCAATGAACAGAACACCTGTGTACAAATTGGATGTCTTTCAACATCAGCATTTTCTTCAATGAACAGAACACCTGTGTACAAATTGGATGTCTTTTAAACATCAGCATTTTCTTCAATGAACAGAACACCTGTGTACAAATTGGATGTCTTTCAAATAAACTGACTACTGTGAATCTTTGAAACCAAACTGACCAAACAGATATCACATTACACCAGCAGAATTAGGCTGAAACTGCTGAATGAATGCAAATAAAAAATGTAAATGAAATGCAAATAAAATGCTGATTAGGTAACATTACCTGGTTTAGGGTCTAAAAATAGCCTTAAAAAAAGCACATACAGTCAAACCTGTCCTAATGGTCACCTTTACTCAGTGGTCACATGTTCACACTGGCCATTCTAATTTCCCAATGCAAATTTCCGATATATTGGTCCTGTATGTAACAGTCACCTGCCTTTTATGCTCAGTGGCCATGTGTTTCCTAACCCAACTATGGTTTCTCCAGGCCTTAAGCAGTCACTTGAGTGTATCTATAGTGACTGCTCAGTGTATAGTAACTAAATTTTTGTTTCAGAAGGAAGACATTGCTTAGATAAAGGAATATTAGGTGAATTGATGTGCAAACAATTATTATCTTGCTTGTACTTGTATTTCCAGTCATGCTGACAGTTTATGTCAAATTCAAAAGCAAGACAGTTTTTATCATTAGAGTACAGGGTCAAAGCAATTCATTTGCTGAATAGTGGTAAAACCAGCCATGCTATTGCAGTAGAAATGTGCCAGTGTGACAGAAAAAGTTTTATCTGCCTGTGAATTAAAGCTATCTCTCAAAAAATTTCATCTATGAGACAAGATGAGATATGTCCCGTTTCATTAAAGTCTGGGGTCATTCAATATAAGTTTCAGTTCATGTGTCACTGAGAATAGCCACATATGGCTTCTTTGATTTCCTACCATCACAGGCTTCTCACATTATCTGTCTTTTGATCTCTGCAAGCTGAGCAACTGGCTTATCCAGATATTATTTTAAAGTGTGAACAGCTGTTATCAAGTGACACTTACACAAGCTGGCTGATGAAAGAGTCAGTCCTCTGTTTTACACTCATATGTAAACTGTAAATTAGCAGTGAAATTGTTGTTTTGTCATGGTGCTCTAAACAAACTAAGACTGGTGATTAAGTCAGTGATCATTTATTTAATAGGATAGAATAAAGTGAGAAGAATACAGTAATCTTGTGTGGAATATAAATTTGGGAGAACAATATATATGTGTATTTACATGATTTTGGTGAATAGTGCAGGTAAAGCAATATTGATAATGTAATAATAATAATGATAATGATATATGGTGCATAAAATTTGTTATCAAAAAAATTTGTGAATCTGGGTACAGGTGTCACCTATATATGACAAGTTTTCTTTCCCCACTGGTGGCTGCTATTGACAGGTTTGACTGTATTTATATTATAGCAAATGCATAGACAGTAAATTACATAGTAAATTACACACTGCAGGCACAAGTCGGAGGTTGCTAATTTTCCCACCCCATGTTAGATGTCTGGACAGTTAAGCAGGACGGCATGTGAGCACACATCTTCTATGTTCAATTGTTTCTAAGTAGGAGAATATATTTCAAGCAGGTAGGGTTTGATGCAAGGTCACATAAATATGGAAGATCCTGTGTTTCCAGAGCATAGTTTCAGCAAATTCCAACTTTTCAAAAGGGGATGTGCTCTGATCTACAAGCTCAAAATAACTGCCCCAATAGTGGGAATGGTTGGAGGTAGGCTTGGACTATGCAGGAATATACATAACTCTGTGTGTGTGTGTGTGTGTGTGTGTGTGTATATATATATATATATATATATATATATATATATATATATATATATATATATATTGACACTTAATTATTTTGCTTAACATAAGCATTTCATAATATACAATCATATGCAGGAAAAACAAAGAATACCTGCATCATTTATATCAGTATTAGTGTAATATCCAACAAATTAAATCTGGTTTGGTTTGGTGTTTTCACCACAGCAACAAATGAAGGTTATTTTGGCCAAAGCAATTAAAGTAAAATAATTTGTCCCGGGACACAACAAGGTAGCCAACCCAAGCTGGTCTGATGGTAGGATTTGAGCCTACATCATCTTGGTGCAGCATGCTAACCACAAAGCCACCATGATAAAATACTCTGAATTCATTCATCTTCATGATTTGGGGAAAAATGACTTTTCATTGATACTTTAATACATGGATTTGATCCTACTGCTTTCAAAGAGGGATCACTGTTGTTGAGTTTTAGCTACCATGAAATCTACCAAAATCTGTACCCATAAACATTAATGAATTCATACTAAATCCAATGAAGAATGCAAACAATGTCAATATATTATAACAACTTGAATATTTTTTAAATGGCAAATAATATCTCAGCTAAATCTAAATAAAAAACATGTACATTTTCAAACTCTGTTCCAAAAACACCGTTTGCAAGAATATTCATCTGTACAATTTTTATATTCTTGCAAATGGTGATTGTGGCAAGTTACATGGATGTTGTTATGTCTTGCCAATGATATATCAATATGTTCAAAACAACTAAATGAAGTATACTGCAAAACCAATGCTTTGGAATAGTCTTAATATTTTGTGGACAAAATGGATAAAAAAAATGCTAAAAGCAACTTTCTCATTTTTTTCAAAGTTATTATTATACTATGAAAATGGCTTCAGGAAACTGAAGTTAAATCACAAGTAAAGCTGACAAAAAAAATAAAATTAAAATCTGAAGTAAAATTTCAGTTTATTAATAATTAAGGTCAATGGGATTTACAGAAAGTGGAATTTGACGGATCTGAGCATTAGCAGAATCAGAAACTCCCATTTAAGTTGGATGGGCTAGAAATAAAATCAAGCAGGAAAAAGTATCTTCAACCAATAACTTTTAATACCCCCCCACCCTGAAATCATTATAACTGTGTACAGAGTTTATGTTTAAATTATTTTGTAACTGTACAGAGATTTTGTGTATTTAATCATAACTGCGTAGTGATTCTCCCTGTAATTTACAGTACATGTGGCATTAGCATAAGATAAGTTGAAGTTCTGGATCACCTGGATGCATTAGTATGAGTGTTAGAGATTGCTTGTGGCCTCCGAGTGTGAACCTGACGCTGACGTGCCAAAAATGACTGTCCTGAACTATTGGCAAGTCTTTCCTCTACTCCCTGTCGTTGCAACTGCATTCCCTGGAAAGTAAAATCAGTGATCATTACACTGTGAGAAATGATACAGTACTATATAGATGTACCTAACATGTGCAATAATAGTATTAAAATAAAGGGTCATATTTTATAAAAAATGAAATCGGAACTTACTATCAAAGATTTTGTCATCATTATTACTAGCATTAAATATAAAAGATTACTCCATGAATTTACTTCTGTAGCTGAAAATATGATTTTCTTAGTGTATTTATAAAATGATTTTCTCAATGTATATATATATATATATATCTTCATGGAACATGTGTCTGTCTGTGTGTGTGTGCATGCATGCATGCGTGTGTGTATGTGTTCATGTATGTATCTGGTTTACCAAACATCTGCATGATTCTGGCAATATAGTGTCTAGTAAGTTTAGGCATTTCACATAAAACGATGCAAACAAAGGGTAAAATCATTAAAATAGAGAGTCCAACTCTGGATATCAGCAAAACCCCATAGTGATATGACTTTCCGTTTTGAAGCAGCAATGATAATAAGATTTTTAGGATGAAAGCCATGGTGGTCATATTCGAAATCAGACTGGCACCATTTTTCTATTTAGTACCAACATGAAAAGTCTTCTGGTGAAATCGAAATTTCAATATGTCATTTAAGAGATGTAGTGATAAGAAGATTTTCAGATGGCCACTGTGGCCATCATGTTAAAATTCAGATCTGCACCATTTTCATTTAAGACCAAGTAGGCATCATAAGATGTCATGCAGTACAAACTCTATGCTGATATGAAAAATTCAGGAGGCAATAGTGATATAAAGATTTTCAAGATGGCCACTGTGGCAGGCATACTGTATGTCTGAATGCCACATCAGGACCAACTAGAAGTTGTTTAGCAAAAAAACCCTGCTGATATGGTCATCTGTTCAGAAGCAGTAGTGATAACAACATCAGACAGACAATATTTTCAAATTGGACCAACTATATATCAAAAGAAGTCTTGTGACAAAGGCCTAGTCTATGGAAATATTAGTTTTCATTTTGAAGGATTAGCAATAACAAGATTTTCAGGATGCCTCCTATTGTGGCCATATTGGGTAACAGCTCGGCAAGTTTTTCATTCAGCACAAACTAGACATCATATGAAGTCTTTTAGTGAAAACCCTAATTCAGATATGACCATCCATTCAAGATAAGTACCAATAATAAGATTTTCAAGATTGCCACTGTAGCAAACATATTGGACAACAGATCGGCCACATTTTCATTCTGGACCAACTGGACATCATAAGAAGTCTTTTAGTGAAAATCCCATGTTGATATGACCCTCCATTCTAGAGGAATAGCAATAACAAGATTTTCTAGATGGCCAATGTGACAGCCATACTGGATGTCTGAGTGGCACTATTCTCATTTAGAACCAACTAGACTATGAGATGAATGCTTGCTACAAGACCAATGAGAGTGCTAAGAGTCTATATGAGAGTGAATCAGTACTCTTGTCTAGCCCTAAGAGTCTATATGAGAGTGAATCAGTACTCTTGTCTAGCCCTAAGAGTCTATATGAGAGTGAATCAGTGCTCTTGTCTAGCCCTAAGAGTCTATATGAGAGTGAATCAGTACTCTTGTCTAGCCCTAAGAGTCTATATGAGAGTGAATCAGTACTCTTGTCTAGCTCTTCTACACATACAGCTGTCATTTGAAACAAGACTTCGAACAGAAAAAGAAAACTAGAAGAACCAGTTACAGGACACCCAAAAGTGAAGTGTTTGCTACTACCATCCCAATCAATTCCACTTTATAAAGAAGCGAGAAAACTTCTTTCCAAAAATGTGAATTGAAAAAGATATCTGACTACCTCCAAGAGTGTGGCCTTAAAGAGAAAATTGCTCGAGGTTTAGAAATTAATCTACGCCTGAGATTTACTAATTCTCTTGATTTCGTCAGTGCTTGGGACACCATCTTCCAGGAAGCCTCAAAGAAACTAACCAGCCTGACATTCACCCACACCCTTAACAAGACTGATGAGAGTGATGCAGCCTTCCAGATTGCCAGGAATAAACTTTGAGAGACTTGCCCTCTGGACTTAATTGAAAGTACAGAGGCAGGTTTTAAACATATATAAGAATGTTTACTGACATTCTACCATGAGAAATACGATCAACTTTTAAAACAGAACGAGAGTGCAAGACATTGGTTGAAACATAATGAACAATCCAAGCTGAGAAAATGAAAGAGGAAAAACAGAGGTCTTGGAAGAAGGAATAATACCCAAATGGATATTCTAAAAACCTTAAGACTCTTTGCAAGGTTAGCAAACTTTACAATACTTCAAACAATAAAGATGCTCATCTTTATGTCTCTAATTTTGTCATAAACCTATCTAACTTCTCCCTCACCATGTCACATATCACTGTCCTAAATAGAAGATTGTCTTTTAATCTTACTGTTAGGAAATTATAATTCATAATGACTTTGAGAATTTCTTTCAAACAATCAAACTGAAACATTTTTTCATCATCCCACAAATAGGGATGATGAGACTAACTCATTTCAATATGAATTAACTAATAAATTCAATCAAAGACGTACATGGACTCCACCAAACCAAAACAAGTACATTGAGGCGTTCTGCAAAATTGGTAAAATTATCATTAGTTTACTTTAAACAAAGAAGGAGATACCGCCTGAATATCACCAAAAATGAGAACCAGGCCTTACTTGAACTTACCAATAACAAAAAAGCCGATAAAGGCTCTACCATTGTAATCATGAATACTGATGATTATGTCAAAAAGGCCCTAAGACAACTTAATGACGACAACTGTTATACCAAACTGAAGACAGATGTGACAGAAATACACCACAATAAGGTGAAAAATTTCATTATACAAATTCATCACAAATGGGAATCAGATGATAAAATTTTTCTTAACCTCATCAGTGACGCAATCTATACTCTGAGGTTTTATCTCCTTCCTAAAATACATAAATGCCTTATTCTGGGAAAAATCCCTCGAAGACCAATTATCAGTGGAAATAATTCACCAATGGAAAAATTAGAAGCCTCAATGATGAAAACATTAAACTGTTTGTAAAACTGATACCTTCCTATATCAAGGACACAACTGACTTTATCGATAAGTTCAAGCGATTGAAGATTTACTGTATGAATTCTTCTTGGTCATAATGGATGTCACCTATCTCTACACAAATACACCGAATCATGACGGTTTAACCTCTAAAACTAGAACCCTAGCTTTAAATAAACCGAATTATCATCTCTCTAATCACAGCATCTTGGCTTTATTAAAACTGGTATTGCATTACAACAAGTTCACTTTCAACTACACCCATTTTCTACAAATTGGAGGAACTGCAATGGGAGTAAAAGTGGCCACATCATATGCCAATATTTTTATGAGTGAGCTTGAACGAAAAAAGCTAAAATCAGCACCCTATACACTGTACATCTAAGGCTTATTGATGAAATATTTATGATATGGATCAATTCTGCGATGGAATTAAATAAATTCCACTCATACTGTAACAGCTACCATAAAACTAATAAATTTAAAATGGAATATTCTAAGGACAAAATCACGTTCCTAGATACTACAGTTATTCATGAAAATATTTGATTTATACTGTAAACCTACAGATAAACATTGCTATCTACACTACGATTCCTATCATCCATACCACTATAAAAAATCAGGTCCATTTAGCCAATTATTAAGAATTAGACAAATCTGTACTAAACAATCAGACTTCGAAAAACATGCCTCCAATTTAATTTAATTTTTTTAAAAGAGGCTATCCAACAATGATTCTACTGACTCAAGCTTTTCAAAAAGCAAGCCATCTAGATCATTCTGAATTACTAAAACCGATTCAAAAATGTTCAGGGTGTTGCAAAGCGGTATCAGCTATCTTCACATATGATAAAGATAATTATTTCCTCAAACATGCAATAAAAAATCTCTGGTCTACTATCAAACTGAGTCTCCCACAGATTTTCTATGATCAACCGATTTCTGCACAGAGGATTGGTGATAAACTCAGTAACCAATTAATAAGAGCTAAGTTTTCCAACAAACATCCTGGCCTTATTGGAAAAACTTCTGCAAAAAAAGTATTAGATTGCGAGACCGTTAATTGCAGTTTCTGCAGTAAAATGGACAAATCTAACATCTTCAAAATTTCACTTACTAACCTCAAATATAAATCAAAACTTAGAGGAGACTGTACCACATGTAATGTCATCTATTGACTCACCCACACGAAATGTAGTAAACAATATGTAGGTGAAACAAAAAGGGAATTCCAAGTGAGAATAAAAGTGCACCTGAGCAATGTCCATAATCATAATGATTTCCCTGTGTCAAAGCATTTTAATAAATCTGTGGCGTCAGAGCCAATTGCCTACAGAAAAATTGGAGTTCGTCGCCACCATGCAGGCCTAGCAAACTTAAACAATGCCAAATCAAGTAACAAATGTATGAACTTGATAGGAAAATTATTTATTTTCTCAGAAATTGCAAATATTATAATGAAACTTGACCTGGTGCTCACCATCTGCACTACTACTCGCATGACTACACAAATCTCTCAACTTACAACATCAGAGGTCCAATAGTCCTTTCCAATGTTTCCAATATACAAAAATTCAAAAATATAAAATGAAAGTCACAAAATTTTTTTAAAAACTCAAGGGACATATAATTCTCAACATATTTATTCCAAGAACAATGACCAGAAACCTGCTGCTGTTGCAGCAACCTGGACAAATCCAGATACATCAAGTAGAGAACATGTCAACCCAGTAGTTATGTGATCCAACAAAACCATTAGCGATACTTACTCTATTTCATGAATCTTACCCAGGTAGTTGTTCTCGGAATAAATATATAGAGAATTTTCAGTTTTTGGGGTTTTTTTTATTAGAAACTGTATGAGACTCTCATGTGATATTTTTTGTTCTTTTTCTATATCTGAAATGGGTTGTCGCTGATATCACATAACTAATGGACAAATGATGTCATGAGATTTGTGTACTCATGTGACAAGCAATGCAAATGGTGAGTACTAGGTCAAATTTCATCAATGCTGTAGTTTCATCTCATCTGTCAGCAGATTAAAGACACAATGATTGTAATATTTGCAATTTCTAAGAAAAAATAATTTTCCTGTTAATTTCATGCTGGTTTGACTTGAAGTAACAACATTTAAGTCTGTTAGGCCATCTGGTATGTGGCTACCTATTGCTGCCACCATGTTGGCTTATTGTGGTGCTAGACTGGTTTTCATACCTTCAATGTACGAAAAGATGTCGATATCTAGCTGTCTGTGAATTAACCAGTCTACAAGATGAATCTAAACCACTGAATGTCTAGACTGATTATACAAATGTGTTTATGGCAAGCATCCAAATGATCTGTACTGCAACCATAGAATATTCTGGTCAGAACTCAATAAATTTAACTCAGACTCAATTACACAATTGTTTCTGTTGTCAAGTGGTGGCGGAAAATTCCAAAGTTTTACCCAACAGTCATCAATATTTGCAAAATTCATAGACTTTTCAGCATCAGGAAAATAATCTATCATTTCTCCCACCTATTTCCTGATATCCCAGTAGCATGGGAACCCTGTAAAGCAGCATGTGCAATTTGGAGTTTTAGGCACAGCTGCATCAAATCAGTGAGAACCAGACTGATTTTTGTACATATGCATCAAACCAGTGAGAACCAGGCAGACTTCAGTACAGCTGCATCAAACCAACTCAACCATAGAAGAATGCAAATTCTGCACCAAATAAATAAGTGTAAAATGTTGATAATAAGAGCATATGTGAAAGTAAGTGCATACAGAAAGTAAGTGAATACTGATCTTATGGTATTCTGCAGCAAAACCAGGCACATGTATGAATGTGTATACTAATTAGAACGAAATAAATATGTGATGTTATTACCCTTCCTTCAGCCAGATGGTTGGCTGATTCATTTGGTTTGGTTTGTTAGTTTTTTAATGGCACTTTTAACATATTATTGGCTGTATCATGCTGAGGAAATTGCAGCTAAATGCCTTTCCCATGGACATATGACGGCAGCCACTACAAGTTGGTACTGAACCTTTCATTTGTGGATTACGACTCCAATTCTCCATAAGTTGAACTATCATGTCTCCCCACCCTCATAAAAAAATAAGATATAGCAATGTACAGAAAATGTCAGGACACCTGTATTTTAATGAAATGATATAAAAACAGGTACAAACCAGCATTACTCAACACAAGTTGTATCATGGACATAAAGGGTTTAAATCCAAGGTCTGATAGCTCAGTGCCAATTCAGTGATTACTTTATCATTCATGAGCAAATTTTACCAAAGCACCACTGGTTTGGAAAGACTTATCTATCTCTTGTCTGTATACATACCAGACGAGTAAAAGCCGTAGTGATTAATTTTCCCTCCTGCTTGGTTTTATCAAGTTCTTTCTGTAAGAGAGAAGAAAAGATACAAATTAGTAAATAGATGTACTGCTTTCAATGTTAAGGATTCTGTGAAACAATGTTTTGGAAAGGAATAAGCAAAATATTTGTGAAAAAAACTTTGCCATTGTGTTTACCAAGGGTTCCTTTATCAATGTGTAAAACTAAATATATGTAAACATCATTGTAGAAAGTTGCTAGGCAAAGTGACTGTGGTACAGGAAGGAAGAGGTCACAATTTGTATTGACCAGAAATGTGTTTATGGAGCAGAGATGCCCATACCACAGTGACTGAAAGTGACTGAAATTACCAGATGGAAGGAAAAGGAGCACATATATGCCTATACCATATTGATTGTGTGCCACAGAAATATCTAAGAATACATGCCCATACCACACTGGCTGTGTGCCACAGAAATATCTAAGAATACATGCCCATACCACATTGTTTGTGTGCCATAGAAATATCTAACACACTATATGCCCATACCACACTGGCTATGTGTCACAGAAATATCTAACACTATATGCCCATACCACATTGGTTGTGTACCATAAAATATTTAACATACTATATGCCCATACCACATTGTTTGTGTGCCATAGAAATATCTAACACATGATATACCCATGCCACATTGGTTGTGTGCCATAGAAAAATCTAACACACTATATGCCCATACCACATTGGTTGTGTGCCATAGAAATATCTAACACCATATGCTCATACCACATTGGTTGTGAGCCACAGAAATATCTAACACACTATATGCCCATACCACATTGGTTGTGTGCCATAGAAATATCTAACATGTGAATAGTACCATATGTACCCATTTATATGCCAGATCCAACTGCAAACTGCATCTTCCACAGCTGAATGCAATAGCAGATATGGTCTATGCAGTTTGTTAGGACTAATTAGTGGAACAAACAACATGGACCCTGATCTGCTGGAGAACTGCATGATAGCAGATCAGGGTCTATGTTGTTTGCAGTTGGATCCAAAATATATAGGCAAGTATATATGGTAGTTCCTCTACAGTACACTAAATTTTGCTGATGTATTAAGGGTTTTAAAAAATCTGGAATAACAGTACGTAAAAGGAATCCCGATTTTGTTGAGCACTGCAATTATTATGCTAAGTAAAACATGGTTAATATGAACTTTAACATGGTGATTAACCTATGGTATGGGCAGGTCTATGAATGGATGGATGTAGAGACATGTACATTGATGCTAAAGTCATCGTTATATTAAACTTCATCCAAGACAGGCTGTAAAAAAAATGCGATTGCAATTAAAAAGTTGATATCAAGTTTTCTGATTGAAGATTTAAATTTATGAATAAAAAAGGCCATACCTCTAACTGTTCTATCTTTCTCTCTTTTTCCTGTATTTGGCTTTTTAGCACCTGGATTTCAGGGAAGTTTCCTGGATTCCGATTAGCATCCAGAGACTTTATCACCTGAAAGACAATAGTCCTGCCAGTCAAGTTTTGTTATGAAAACTATTTTGATTCCTGACTGCAGTGGTAGACAGGCATATGTGTACAGCAGAACATCTGTTGTCCCATTCATGGTGGGACACATGAAAACAAAAAAGACTTGGTATAATTATAAATGCATCAGTAGAAAAATAATATTTTATGGGAATGCTGTTGGTCAGGATTAGTTGACAAACATTAATGTTACCTCTTCAAAATTGACAAGTTGAAAAACAGTCAATCAGTTTAAATTTAATACTTGTTTCAAATATACTTAAAATATATATTTAAAAATATACATAGTTATTTTTATTCAAATTTTACACATTTTTATTCAGACTGGTACTCATGCGCATCGAGATGCAGTGATGAAATTTACAAAATTACATAAATATAAATTTTTCTTTATATACTTCTAATTTAGAATATGTTAACTCAATCGAAGATTAAGTCCAAATTATTACTTCTGATGTTAAGTTCACACTGGAAAAAGTTGTACAACAAAGGAGTGTTGTAAACTAAGTGTAATCAACAATTACATTGGCCCCCTCTACTTGCTCTGGTCTCCAGTAGCCATTATAATGGAGAAAGGAAATTTTGTAAGTAAATTATGTTTTTCTTAGAACACTTACATGATAACATTAATGTTAGGAATATAAGCCCCACTACCTCCCAAATCCAGTTCTCCCAAAGACAAAAAAATAGTCTTTTCTGTCTATAATATATCAACGAAGGGCAAGAACTCTTGCCCATTAGATCCTCTTGCCACCTACATGTGGCACTAATTTATGCTCAGCAGAACAATTTTTAACACGATGCTCAAACTGGGGGATAGATGAGAGGGTATTAATGTAATATGATTGGGTAAGCATTCTAGGAGAAAAATAATTTACTAAAAAAAAATTGCTTTCTTCTTCGAATACATTCCCTGATCACATTAACGTTAGAGAAGAGGTAATAGGCAGAGGGAATGTTGAGCATTCAACCTATACCCTAGGTAACCTTTGAGTGGAGAATACTGGATTCCCCATATGAATGTTAACCCACTCTCCTAATTATGAGCAGCATAACTGGAGACAATGTGGTTTATATCTGGAAATAAGAAAAAATTAAATCTTCTTACTGCATAAAATTTCCGCGTCAATCCCACAAAAGCAGGGTGCTCATATGGAGGTTGTGGTAATGTCAATTGGGTCCGGTAGCAGCTTGTGTGACTGAGTCTACCAGATCCAGAGATTTTCATTGTGGAGCAAAGTCTCATAGATAAAACTCTAAAAAGCTGACTGTTTATGCCAACTGATGGCTCTGCTGATATCTTTGATAGAGATATGGCAGTCAAGGCATGGTTCACTGAGATGACTCTTATTTCACGAGCAGAGTTCTTCATAAGGCAATTCTAGTGATATGTCAGAGTATTCTGTGCATATTACCCATTTCAACCATGTTCGGAGGGCTTAAGGGGTTATGTCCTCTTTTCCAGGTTTAACTGGGAGAAAGAGGCATCTTGGAACTTTGGCTCAGATTGCTTCAGATAAATTCTGAGCAAACATACCAGGTCCTGTTTGAAAGCCTCTTGAGTTGTGTCATATGATGACTATCTGAATGCCCACTGATGGTCACCAACTCCTGGCAATGAAACCAGGCTGCATAATAAGGACTGCCAAGTCATCTGACTGAAACTGAAGGTAGGCTCAGCCAACAGAGAGGGAATGTAATTTAACCGACTCTTCAAGCTGAAGTGAATGCTATCAGGAAACATGTTTTGTATGAAAGGAGTTTCAGTGAGGTTCTGGCTTAAGGCTTGAATTTGTTTGAATCTAGCCAAGTCAGAACCCAAGAAAGATTCCACTCAGGAGTGATTTACACCTATGAAGCAAGTCAGAGAGGTCTTTGCTATGACCAAGATCCTCCCTAACATGATGATGGCATGTGCCCTTAATAGTAATTGGAACCAACTTTTTCTCCTTCTACAAGTAAAGAAAAAAGCCAGCTACTTGTGGGATGGAGGCACTTGAAGGGATGATGTTTTTTTTTTGCTTTGCACTAGTCCCTGAAAATGTACCACTTCCCTTCATAAGTCTTTAAAGTGGAGGGCTTTCCAGCTTGTGCAATTCTTTCTATGACTAAAATGTTGAATTGTTCCTCCTGCAAGGCTCTCCAGACAAAGAGCTAAGCATGAAGGAGATGGTCTGGGCTAGGATGGAACACACAAGAACATGGTTGTTCGAGAAGATTCTGCCTGGCCATGATCTTCTTGGTTAGATCACTAGATCAAGGAGATCACTGATCCAGGATTTGTCCCAGCAGGCAATCAGAATTATTTTGCACTTCTGGCCCATCAATTTCTGTATAATCTTAGGAACAGTGGTGGTGGTGGTGGGGGTAGGCAATGACCATGGACCCTCCCAAATGAAAGAATGATAGTCAATGTATCAACTTCAGGATCCTGTACTGGGGAAACGAGGTGGACAGTTTGTGATTCCACCTCATTGTAAAAAGATCAATCTTCAGTTGCCTCCATATCCATGGAAAGACAAACATATGGAGGGACCATTCTGTATGGAGAATCTGTTCATTCTTTGAATAACAGAGAATTGGCCAAGACACCAAGTATGCCAGAAATGTGTCTGATCTGGATGTCGGTGTTGCTTTGTGTGCACCAACTGCTGACTGTCCAGATAAGAATGAAGAGCTGGGGTAATTTGGTACTATTCTGTTTGAGTTGGTACATCAGATCCCACTGGTTGTTGACAGTGTCTAAGTCCGGTAACAGTCTGAGGAAAAATCCAGGGATTGTGGATTCCGAACAATCTCCACTGCCTGCATCTCAATATGCATCTGGATCTCTAGCAACAGAAACCTGTGCTTTACCAAATAAGATGGTACTTCCATTAGGAATGGAGTGGATGAAGGATGAGGTGATTGGCAAAATGAGAACAAAAGCCCCTCTGAGGCAATTTGCATTGCCCACATGTTTGGTGGAAAGAGATGAAGCCAATGCTGTTTGAAAACACAAGAATTGGACACCTACTGGATTGATGTGTATGGGTGGTCAGAGACACGAGTCAACTGTAAGAAAGTGGAGGTGTGGGGTTAGAGAAACTTTGCTTTCTATCCCCTCGATATGGCTACCTCTGAAACTGATTAGCAGATTGTCTTCATGTATAGAATTTGGCTTTTGTGTTGTGCAGTGAATTATCACATATCACCTTGCTTTCGGTTATCAGTGAGTGTGAATCAGAGATGATCTGTAAGGTGATAGTTACAGCTCAGAGAGAAAGAAGGGCAGTTCTTGGGCTGCCAGCCTCCACAATTCCTCTATTTTGCAAATGAACAGGAAAGGCAATCCAAAGTGAAGTTCACAGGATCAAGGTGGGATGTGCACTGCTTGACTGCAAGTCGGAAAAAATTGCCTCAGACACCAAGTCCAACAATGAATATTGAGAATGAGCTTCAAAGTGGTGTGCAAAAGATCTTTATCCACCGTAATGAAGCAGGTTAAGTCAGACTGATTGCAGCGTAGTTCTTGTCTAACACTGGGAGAACTCAGAAAAAGGCATCAGAATGGGTCTTATACCAGGGAGATTACAAAGAATGCTAGATGTTTACTCTCAGAAAAAAGGCTGTGGAATTGTCTGTTTCACTGATCTTGATTTTTTTTTCTCCCAACTGCAGGGGAAGATGGAAGGAATGGATGATATCCTCATCTGAAAACAAACTGATGCCTTGCACTGTATGCCAGTGTAGAAGAGGTGGGTGGCAGACATGCTGAGTTCAGCAACACCCCATAAATTCCTATTGTGCTGCATTAAAGCTATACTAAGTCCACTCTATGGTGGGATTTGAGCATGAACTATCATCAGGCTTATCCCCACACTCAGTGTGCGGGTCATCCTAGTCAGGATCAAAATAGATATCTGGATAGTATATTCCTGGCGGCATAGACAAGACATGACCATCATCCCTAAGACTCACAATACTGTCCAAGAGGGTGAGCTGTGAGTAAATGACTATCCTTATCCACAGGATGTAGTCACTGAACTGGTATGGACGGCTTGTCAAAATAAAAAAAATCCAGGACAGGTGTCAGGTGTATGGACAACAGAACTGCTGCAGTAATGGCAATGTTAGGTGGATGGAAAGAATAAGCAATATGATCCCTGGCAATGTGAATATTCCATGGCTGTACTAGATGAGGCATAGGATGATATGTAATGGAAGCCATATGGTCAATGAATGGTACAGACCAAGAGCCAATATGGCCTCAAAACTGATGTGCGGCTAGCTGGTAGGCATCAAGAGATGAATGGCTGGACAGTACAGTTGGCAGAAGAGATGGCATCAAAATTTGGATGTGGATAAACAGTATGATTCAAGACTCAGATGGCTAGATGGTACAGTTGGGAGCCGAGATGGCATGAAGACTCAGGTGCATCTAGATGGCACTGCTTATTCAAGTCAATTTTAAACCCAATGCACCTGTTTCTTGCAGTTTTCCTTAGAACTGTCGACCATGTATTATCCAACTAACTGGTGCACATGCTGTACACAGCTGATGATGTCTTCATTGTAATTGTGAGACGCAAGCCAGGAAAATTCTTACTGGCATTGCATTCTTGCATTTAGCATATTTAGTTGTCATAGTTGATTCTGAAATGACAAAGAAAAAGATGCATAGTTAACTGTGTTAAGAACATCAGAGGCACCAGATATTTAACACAAATTCAACACATTCTAATACAGTGTAGCCATGTAGAGCCATAGAGTCAGAGAATGCAGAAACTAAGTCAGCATGGGTGAAAAAGATTCACATAATTATGGTTACGTATAATCCTCAAAACATCCAAAAATAACAAATTCCTCAATGGATGGAATGAAAATAGTACCAATATCCACTTGGTTTTAGGAGGCAAAGTGAATGATGTCTGCCAGTTCCCCAGCACAAGCTTAAAAATAGTGCCACCTGAAGGTGGCATGGGAGGTAACAGGCAAGAGTTATTGCCCTTTGTTTATATAATATCGACAGAAAAGACAAAACTTTCATGGGGGGGCTTGATTTAGAAGGTATTAGGGCATATATTCTTACTGTTAATGCGATCATGGAATGTAATCAAAAGAGAAAATAAATTCAGACTAAACTGACCTTAACACTTTACTAACTAAAGATAATGTCTGCAATCTTGTCTCTTTACATTAGAACTTTAAATCATTGTAAAATGTAAACTTTTAACTTTTAACTGGCACTATATAGTCAGTGTGGTGCTGATATATTGCAAAACTGCCTACTTCACCATCTACCTAACTACTCTGACAGATCATTAAATCATAAAGGAATACAAAAATAACATTCTTTTCTATCATATCCAGTACAGGTACTATAATCAGTTAATAAAGAGATTATTCATCGTTTTTAAAATCTGATTGACAATCATTGTCCATCACTAGAGGCCAGATTTTACTGGATGAAAGTCACCAACTTTGTGTAATCATGTAGTGACAACCAGCAGTACATAGTTCATGTATCCATAATTACCCTGATTAACCAATACAGGTCAGGCCACAGTCAGATCACTCAGCTAATTTCTATATTCATTCACCTGTATCTTACAAAGTTATTGTGCTGTAAGTAACATATCACAATATACAATATGTAGTCATTATTGTGGAAAGTTTAAGGCTTTTGTGTAGGCTAGGTTATACATAGGTCTAGAATGAATTAATCAGAAAGATTATTATCACAAATAATTCTTTCATGTTAGCAAAGCATAAAATGTAGGTCACAGTGACCTTTGATTTTAAGGGTGCTGTAGAGATGCTTCCAATTATCAGGTTTCATGAATGAAACATAGAACTGAACAAAAGAAATGTACTTTTAACAAAATCTGAACAAAGGCACAGTGTGTGTGTGTGTGTGTGTGTGTGCATGTGTGTGATTTGGATTTTTAATGTAGCTTTAAAAAAATTTCAGTCATATCACTACGATGTCTGCTGTGTGGCAGTTTATAGTGATGTCTAGCACTGGGGCATTATGTCACAGACATGCAGCATGATGTCCCACCCAGTCACATTATCCTGACACCAGGCCAACCAGTTCTAACACTAACCTCTTAATGCTGATTGCCTCGTGAGGCAGCTGTTAGTACCATTTTTATAAGTCTTTGGTATGACACGGCCGGGGTTCGAACCCGCCACCTTCTGCATCCAAGGCAGACATGCTAACCACAAGGCCACCGGAGCGGTCTTATACAATCACCTAGGTACATGATTAAAGAACTGACAGTAAAAATATTAAACTGAACCAAAGTGGTGAAATATGTAGGTCACAATGACAGTTTGTTGGCAGAGTGTGGTACTAATAGGGATGCATATAATGACCTAGTCTGATGATTCTGGCATAAAATGTGCATTTGACAGACCCAAGACAGTGAAGCATGAAATAAGGATCACAGTGACCTACTTCTGTGATGAAGCCAGGTATAATGGTTATGTATACAGGGTGCTAACAACCGAGTTCGTCATGAGGCAAATGCAAATTAGAGACATTCTACAATACTAGTACAAATGCATATTATGATCTTCTGATGATTCTAGCATGATCAGAGTTTGAGAAAGAACTTAAAACCAAAATTTATCTGAAATTTGTAAAACACAAAACATAGGTCACAATGACCTACTTTTGTGACAAGGTGTAATATTTATCACAATGCATTCTTGCATAAAGTTTCACTAATCTAGGTATAATAGTATATATGCAGGGCACAAAAGCCTATTTGGTCATGCGTTACATGCAAAAACCTAATCTAAGCCAGTAAAACTTGAAATGTAGGTCACAATTACATTTTTCTGTGGTACAGGTATTGTAATAACACAGATGCATACCATAATGATTGTAGCATGACAAGAGCCTGAAAATAAGAACTAATAAAACACTAAATTTAACTGACGTGAAGCATGAAATATAGGTTAGTGACCTACTTTTGTGATGATGATGTACTCATCAAGATGCATCTCTTCACCAAGTTTTATGAATCTAGCTATAACAGTATATACACTGGGTGCAAAAAACCAAATCAGCCAAGAGATAAATACAAACACCCTAAGTCAGTAAAAATGTGAAATATTGATCAGTGTCCTTCTTTTGTGGTAAGGTTGTGGTTCTGATATAGATATGAACAATCATACAGTGTGATAGTTATATCATGAACAAATTTGAGAAATTATAACCTGCCAACCCTAACATGACCTCAGTAAGGAAGACAATATTTTTCCATAAACTAGACCAATTAGTTTGATATGGCACAGGAATATACTGAGGCAGGCCTTCAGGCCTCGACATATTTCTACACCATATATCAAATGAGTTCTTTCCCCTGACAAGGAACAAAATACTTATGTGATTTTGTATTTGTTACATATCCCCTTTACATCCCTGCTATGTATTCACACATTCTTTTTCCAAGTTTTGAAAGTTTTCATAAAAGTAAATTAAGGCATTTAAAGGCTAATGAAAGATAATGTACAATCTGCTGAAAAACACCCATGACACATATATAACTAGGGCTAGGCTAAATAGATACTGTGCATTTACATCATCAGGTCTGTATGCATTGCTCAAGTGGTAATCTACTCTTCTGCTTTGTATTTTAAAACTTTTTTGTACAAGACATATGAATTTTAACTGCAGTCAAAGGAAAATGTATTTTCTTTATTTTGCAAATGGAACATAGATTTTGGACCTGTAAGTGAACCTTTTCTTATGCTACTTAATGAATACACATGCAAAATGCACTTCCTAGCAAATTTCAGGACAAACTGAATAAATAGTTATTATTGTAGCTGATGCTTTAACAAGACCCTAAAAAATGTACCCACTATGGATGCCAAAAATTGGTACCTACTACAGACCCTAAAATGGGTACCCACTACCTAAAGTATTCAAAATAGACTCTAAAATAGACACCCACTACAGATCATAAAACAGACACCCACTACAGACCTTAAAATATACACCCACTACAGACCCTAAAATGGGTACCCACTACCTACAGTATTCAAAATAGACTCTAAAATAGACACCCACTACAGACCTTAAACTAAACATCCACTACAGACCCTAAAATAGACACCCACTACAGACCCTAAAATAGACACCCACTACAGACCCTAGAATAGACACCCACTACAGACCTAAAAAATAGACACCCAATACAGACCTTAAAATAGACACCCACATCTGACCCTAAATTAGGTCATTTTCTTAGTCAAATGGAAATGGAATATAATTCAAATTACCAAACAAAAATAATGAACGCAACTTGAAGAAACAGAAAAACAAATGCAAAATTCAGGATGATCAATGACATGAAACATGAACTCATAAATAATGAACCAGGACTTCTATTTACCCACATTCTGGGTTTTCACAAAATTCCATGGTTACAAGCCATG
Organism: Megalonaias nervosa; assembly: GCA_016617855.1. Lineage (NCBI taxonomy): Eukaryota > Metazoa > Mollusca > Bivalvia > Unionida > Unionidae > Megalonaias > Megalonaias nervosa. The sequence continues at coordinate 37,540 of JAECUM010020555.1, read as the reverse complement.
AAATTGTTTTAACAAACTCCACTGCTGTGATGACATTACCAATAGTTGAATCTTTACAACATTTATTTGAACAAAATAAATCAAACATAAAATTTCTTGACAAATATTCTAAAACTGTATTTTTACATTCAGTGCCATTGCAGTTGTATTTTATTTCAGTTGTATCATTTGAATTTTATGGTTTTTTAAATTAAAGCACACTTTTAATAAGATAAGAAAGCAATAGTTTCTCTCCATTTACTTCTACTGAAAATTGAAATATTGAAAAATAAATTATGAACAAAAGTGATAAATACCAAAAAAGTTGCACTAGTAAGACAGCAAGATGAGAAAAGATGAGCTTATAGCTGAAATGCAAATGTGAATGGAATACAAACAAATGTAAATAAGTACAAACAAAATGCAGTCGAAATGCAGAGTTGGTAAAATACTTACTGCTTTTGCTTTTTCAAGATATTTCTTATATCTTTCCTCCATTGACCTCATCTCATCTTCTTTCTTATGCAGCTGTTCTTGTAAGCCCTGCTTTTCGGTTTCAGCAGTTTTTAATTTATGTTCAAGGTCTAACTGACATTCAGCTCCTCTTTGTATCAGAATGTCTTTTTGCTGATTTTCTTTAATTTGTTCCTTTAGTTTTTTATTAAGTTCTACTAGTTCTGAACTTGACACAGATGATTTTTGATTTTCTTGTAAGTCCTCTACTTCAGCCTCTAATTCCAAAATCTTCTGGTTGGCGAGTCTAGAAAATACAGGTATGTGTATAAGCAGTTGTACTCATATTAAATGTACTAATCTTCAAAAAATAATTAAATGCATAAAGCAATTATACATATATTAACAAATGTAATTGTCTGCAAAAATAATTAAATGTGTAAAGCAATTGTACACATATTAACAAATGCAATTGTCTGCAAAAATAATTAAATGTGTAAATGAGTTGTACACCTATTAGCAAATGTCATGGTGAAGTCTGCAAAAAATCAAATGTGTAAAACAGGAACTGCTGTGGACATAACACCAAATTTAAAAGACAACTACTTATCAAACTTGTTCTAGAAAAGATTAAATTGAAATGATGCCAGTTTATGATCTCAACCACTGTCCCCTCACACACTATTTTTCAGACTCTGCTACTGTCATCCAGAAGACAGATGTACATATGTATTTGGGTTTAACATCACTTACAATAATAGCTATATGGTGCAAATAGAAACAAAAGTTCTAAAAATGTAAATAAGAATATAAAAACATAAATATAGACACAAATAAATAAATATGCACTGTCTCATGATACCTTGTAATTCAAATCAAGGATACTGAATCACTCCAAGTTTTCATTTTACCTAATGACAAAGACAACCCAACATTGAGTATGATGAACCTGAATATAAATCTAGATCTTTTTTTTTCTTTCTGCAGGAGCTCTTCTTTCTTGCTTTATGCTATACACTTTATATAGTTTAAAGATATTTTGTTGCCAGAACTGAATACAAATATCCAAAGCAAGTGGATTGAGAAATTTTATAATCTACTAGTTTCTCTCCACAACAATGTACATGAGCAGTCACAATCATGAAATGGCTTAAGTCCAATTACTGTGAGTTACCGTATTTTTTGTTAGTATCATTTGTTTAGGTTTCGCAGATGACATGTTCCTTTGTACTTCAGTTTGTGTGTATACCACTAAGTTAAGACAGCGTTTTATTTTCTTTATAAGATGATCTGTTTCAACTGGTCCTACAACTGATGGTCAGTAACAAATGCAAAATCCATTAATACTGGTGTCCTTCCTGACCAAACAATTTAAAGTGTAACATACAGCCTCTGTTGCTTTCTTTTCCAAACCAAAAAACGTTCAGTGCATGGAATTAAAAAAATTTGCAGACATATGTACCAACCTGTATTTAAAAACAATAAGTCAACAGCAAATGCACAAGCCCTCTCTTTACCAGTCTGTATTCATAAATCATAAATCTAAAGCAACTGTAAAACCTTCTCTCATTAATTGCTACATATTCAAGATACAATAGCAAATGAATTTTCTATCACATGTGGGTTTAATCATATCAACTAATCACAAGATGGAATTCATGAACAAAAAATTCCTGGCGCAGAAAATCAACAACCATATAATGTTCACAAACAATATGAATGAAGATAATTTTGCCTGAGATATTAGAGATGGGGGCCAAAGTCAGTCTTTTCCATGATGATGAGTCAATATATGGAACACAAATCTTGAATAATCAAATCTGAATTTTCAGAAGACATATTTTCATTGAATTTGAAATATTCTATCCTGTGACTGGGAGTGAAGCCTATTATGGCTTTCTTCGCAAAATTCATGTCTGAATATAAATGAACATGGGTTAGGGTGTACATGCTACCATGTATTCCAAACAAGAAGGCAGTTTACTCTTTTCTGGAAGGTTTAATCCACAATGGAATGAAGTTCCATCCAAAAATACATCTTGCACTCTCAGTGTTGGGAATCTAGAATTGCATTTCATCTGTGAATTGCCGGTGTAGTTGAGCTTACTTTGCAAGTGAGTATTGCATAAAACCTGACTAAATCAAACAGAACAACAAGAACATGGGATTTTGAAATTAAACAAGTACTAGGAATGATACATTAACAGTCCTTATTGATGGAATTAGAAGGGCACAGCTGACTAAAGAGATTATTTAGCAATGCTCTCAATGACCCTGACTCCTGGTCAAGGTATGCAGTCTAAAATCAAAATTACTGAGCTGAAACCATTGTTGTTTAATTAGACTTTAACATCTGAGACCTTTGATCTTTAGACCCTAAAATCATTATGTACTTTTTATTATCCTAAGTGCAAGCCATTTATAAAGTTTGGTAAAACAAAAAGTTATTGTACAAAATACATTTTTGTTTGAGTCACAATAATCTTGACCCTTAAGCTTTTTATCCCAGAAGATCAACCATCCAGTTCCATATCTTAATAGCATCCCTTACACAAACACTGGTCAAGATATGTGGTCAAAACTACTAAAGTTAGTATGCAAAAGACATTTATCTTCTTTCACACTAACTTTGACCCTACACTTTTGACCCTAAGATCAATAGGCTACTTTCTTACCAAAGTGTGAGCCATCTATAAAACTTTCATGAATGTACTTGGTAAAAATTAAAATTTTTGCACAGAAACCATTTATTTAGCCAGTAACCTTGACTTTTGACCTTTTGAACCCCAAATTTAGTCCAGGCCTGTGATTCAGAACTAAAGATACTGAGCAGGAACCATTAATCTTCTTTGTCACAATGACTTTGTTCTCTGACCCTTTGATGCCAAAATTGATAGGCTTCTTCAATACCCAAAGTGGAAGCCTTCCACAAAGTTTGGGTTATGTCTATGATGGAGAACATGTTTTACTGTGTAAACAAATTCCTTTTCTTTCAGCAACAGTGACCTTAAGCTTTGACCATTTGACCCTAAAATTAGTTGGCCTCTTCCATACTTTAAGTGCAAAGTCTCCCCAAAAGTTTGGTCAATGTGTGTGGTTATTACGCAAACAACATTTTCTTCTTTCAGTCAGTGACCTTGCCCTTTGACCTTTAGATCCCAAATTTGATAAGCTTCTTCCTAACTCAAAGTGCAAGGCATGCACAAAGTTTGGTCCAAGTATGTGATGTGTAATTCTGTATGTATGTGGGTAGGTGGGTATGTATTAGGGTTGAAATGGCACATCAGCCTAATACTGGCTAAAAGGTGCTGATTAAAAGTAAAGTTCCAGTTTTCAGTAAGGTGTAACAAAATATCAATAACTGCTATTGTAAAGCTGGAAAACATAATTAAAAGTTTGATGCAGTGACGACAAACATTATGCTATCTCTCAACTTGTAATTCTTGGAAATTCATTCTTTTCCATTTCACATGACAACAGCAATCATATCTCCTGCCATGAGCCATACTCAAATTATATGTGATGTCCAATCAACGTAATTGTGTCGTTTCCCGCTTTTATTCACAAGAATCTGAATAGTCCTTTTTATTCTTCTGTGTTGATTATTAACACTTTTGTAGAGGTTTATTTTCCCTTTTGTCTTAACATGCATTGCTTTCTGGATGCCATTTTTAAAAAAAATTCTATAATCAACAGTTTAATCATGCAGACACCTCACATGAACAAATACGTGCAGTTTAAAGTGTCTGGGGTGCTGCTGTAAAGTTAGTCTGGTTCCCTGACTAATTGCACTAATTCTAATACGAAACCCAGATCCAAATCAAACACAGATGAACCAGTTATCCCGATTTTCGGCAAAGATAATTTTTCCGTAGTTTTTGCTTGTATGCCATAAGTCCGTATTTTAAGGGTAATTAAATATAAATGGTGGAGGAAGAACCTGGGAAAACCCCGGAAAGAAATGCTGTCCCACGAGAAGCTACTGGCAAGCCTTCTCAAATACCTCCCTTGGTTGAATCCGAGACTCGAACCCACGCAGACAGAGGTGAGATGGCAGTGATCCATAACGGTAAGCGTATTAGACCACTCGGCCACAGATAAAAGTATAAAATCCTTATAAACTAATGCTTCTGTGTGGAAACCATTTTTTCTTTCTTTCAGTCAGTTACATTCTCATCCACACTGCCATTGATGGGCTTCTGCCTTACCTCCAGTGCAAGCCATCCAGAACATTTGGTAGCTAAAAATGGTGGAGAACTTGAGTTATTGTGCAAAAACTATTTTACTTCTTTCAATCGCAATGACCTTGACATCTGGCCTTTTGACTATGAATATATCGGGTTTCATAATGTAATTAGGTTTTTACCTTAGCTCAGTTTCTAATTCATTTTTGCGTTCTTTAACATCATCAAGCATGGTCTGAAGGACTTGGGATGATTCTTCCTCACTGCCCTCATTTCTCAGCTTTAGCATCTTGTTCTCATGTTCCAGACGTACCAGTTTCTCCCTGCAAAGAAACATAAACAGAGATTACACACACCAGTCTGGCTTTCCCCAGGCCTTCTCCAGGCCTTCTCCAGGCCTAAAAGCAATCCTACAGCAGATGAGTTTACCTTTACAGATCTTACAGCAGACCAGTTTTATCTAACAGAAGCCTAAAGACAACCTGATGCAGACAAGTTAAGCCTTACAATGGCCTAAATTCTTCCTAAAAGCTGAAGAGGCAATCTTACAGAAGACCAGTTTTATCTAACAGAAGCCTAAAGACAACCTGAAGCAGACAAGTTAAGCCTTACAATGACCTAAATTCTACCTAAAAGCTGAAGAGGCAATCTTACAGCAGACCAGTTTTATCTAACAGAAGCCTAAAGACAACCTGATGCAGACAAGTTAAGCCTTACAATGGCCTAAATTCTTCCTAAAAGCTGAAGAGGCAATCTTACAGAAGACCAGTTTTATCTAACAGAAGCCTAAAGACAACCTGAAGCAGACAAGTTAAGCCTTACAATGGCCTAAATTCTTCCTAAAAGCTGAAGAGGCAATCTTACAGCAGACCAGTTTTATCTAACAGAAGTCTAAAGACAACCTGAAGCAGACAAGTTAAGCCTTACAATGACCTAAATTCTACCTAAAAGCTGAAGAGGCAATCTTACAGCAGACCAGTTTTATCTAACAGAAGCCTAAAGACAACTTGATGCAGACAAGTTAAGCCTTACAAGGGCCTAAATTCTACCTAAAAGCTGAACAGGCAATCTTACAGCAGACCAGTTTTATCTAACAGAAGCCTAAAGACAACCTGAAGCAGACAAGTTAAGCCTTACAATGGCCTAAATTCTACCTAAAAGCTGAACAGGCAATCTTACAGCAGACCAGTTTATCCATAGAGGCCTCAGAGCAGACTGCAAAAATATAATCCCAGTAATTTATGCCACCTTTCTATAGTGTCTCATTCAAGCACGGATAGTAGGTCAAGGCCACAGGGTCACTAAACATCATATAATTTACCCTCTAATATTTTGTAACATATTTCTTATTCCTTGACTGGAAAAAAAAATAGTCACTAAATTTGCAAAATGCACCAAACATTCACTTGTAGTCAACATATTTTGAATCTGCAATCAAATATTTGTATTTTATCTCTGAGAAAAATTGAGGATTTCCTCAACTCTTATGTTTTCCTCTAAGAAAAAAAAAGGCTCCCAGTTGTACAATTTTAAAAAGATAAAGCTATGGTTTATTCTTTCTGCTGACAACACATCCAATAATTTATAAGTATTATGAAGCAAGATAAACCAAAATATCAAATTGTTGAGAAATATAGTAAAATCATTAAGATATCATCAACTTTTGAACTTTTCGCAATCATACATATGGCAACAGCTTCTGATCCTCTGTTCAATTAAATGTCCACACCTGTTTCCTGACTGATATGATCTGCCATGGAAAGGTTACCTGCATGCTAATCTCTTCAAGTTCTTTAAAATACCATCACTGCTTTTTGCACCTGTTGAATGATCAGATCATTAGTTACACATGTTAGTAACAATGTCTTTACTGCCTAAATAAATGGATTGAATTAAGAGATGGCATGAACACATCGTAGATGTTCAAGAAGACTGCATCTGTAAAGCACTACTCATGATCTAAGCTTTTAGTGAAAATGTTGGCTTCATCTAAATTTCTATTGAAAATATTTTTAAAAAATGAAAAACGAAAAGCCCCATAAGACTGTCAATATTTTATGAAAAGGTACACACATACAGAAATAGTTTATAGCGTATAGATTTGAGATTTTTGCATGTATGCACCTCTTTTATAAATATGGACAGTCTTGGAGGACTTTTCTTTTTTTAGACGAAGCAAACATTTTCACAAAAGCTTGGATGAGTAGTGCTTTTCACATGAAGTTGTGTATTTCACATTTGAAAAAAGGCTCTGCTACACTCAATCTGGAATAACAGTTGCTTTTTATGATGTCAAAATTGGGTAAGAATCCAAGGATTAGGTCATGATTTTCCAAATGTTACTGACACAGAGTCAATTACAACACAGTATAACTTACTGCAATAATTGGTTTTTGTGCTCTTCTGATTCAATTTTTGTTCAGATGAAAAACAAAGGTTCCACTTTGGCTATATCTCACCTATAGACAATGCTAAAATGCACAGTGTACAACTGGTGCCTTAACATTGTTTACAACATTGATGCTGCTGTTTCCACTGTAATATGGACACCAACAACTCTATCTGCTGTTGCTACTGGAATATGGACACCTACAAATCCCTATCTGCTGCTGCCACTGGAATATGGACACCTCAAATCCCTATCTGCTGTTGCTACTGGAATATGGACACCTCAAATCCCTATCTGCTGCTGCCACTGGAATATGGACACCTGCAACTTCCTAGCTGTTGTTGCCACTGGAATATGGACACCTGCAACTTCCTAGCTGCTGTTGCCACTGGAATGGGGACACCTGCAACTTCCTAGCTGCTGTTGCCACTGGAATAGGGACACCTGCAACTTCCTAGCTATTGTTGCCACTGGAATAGGGACACTTACAACACCATATCTGCTAATGCAGGAAAGAATTTAGAAATCTGTAAACAAATGCTATCCTCCCCCCCGTGTCTAACAACTTACCTAAATGCAAAACTTAACCACACAGACATAAAGACAGGTGGACACAGGTAATAGGACATAAAATAAGAAGTTTTGATCTACCTGATTACTGATGGTAAAGACAACATTTCAAGTGAAGGTCCCTCTTTATTTTCTGAGTTGGATTCCACTGTCATTAACTGGGTACATTTGAGCTCTTCATTCACTTCCTTCAGTGAGTCCCTTTCTGCTGCTACTCTCTGTACAAAAATAGCAATCTAAACAATTGGTTTGGATTCATTTTCCTGAGCATTAATTTTCTGAATTTAGAGAAATTTTACATTTTAAAAAAAAAATCAAGACATAAGATCAATGATATACATCTTATGGAGATGGAGGTTCTATTTTCTTGACAGAAGCATCCATGGCATTTGGCAACATTTTCATAAAATTTTTTACCTATTACAAAACATGAGGCACTCTAAGAGACACACACTCTACTGCCAAAGCGAATTTCTAGGAATCCTAAAAAAACACCATGTCTTCTTTTTAACTACTGAGTGTTCCCATCTTTGATATTCCTGAGTCATAACAAGATTTTCAAATCAGTTGGTGTGGCAGCCACTTTGGCACTGTTAAATTGGCATCACTGTTATTTAAGACCAGCAAGAAAGCAGTAAAATTCTTTTAATGAAAACCTTACTTCAATAAGACCTTCCATTCAGAAGGAGTGCTGAAAACAAGATTTTCCACATGGCCATCATAGCAGCCATTTTATAAGACACATGGGTACCATTTTCGTTTAAGACTAACTAGATGTCAAAAGAATTTTTCTGGCAATAACCACATGTTGATATGTCTCTGAATTAAAGAGGATTATAGATAACAAGACATTCAAATGGCCACCATAGTGACCGTACAAGCTGTCAGATCTGCATAAATTTTGCTTGGGAACAACTAGAAACCATAAGTCTTCTAGTGAAAACCTCATTTTTATATTTCTTTCTGCTTTGGTGGCTGTATTTTGTGTCAGGTCTCATTTAGAACCAACTAGACATTACAAATCTTCTGGTGAAAACTCCATGTCAATAGGTCTTTCCATCTAGAAGGAGTTGCAGCTATAACATTTTTTAAAGATGGTCACCATGATGGCCATATTGAAGGCAGGGTTTTTACCATATTTATTTAGGATCAACTAAACCTCTTAAGAATTCTTCTGGTTTGATCACAGTACCCATTCAAGCAAAATAGTAATATCTAGATTTGCAAATGGCTACTGTGTCTGAGTTGCACAATTTTCATTCAGGACCAACTAGACCTTGGAATGAATGTTTGTGCAAAGTTTTTTTGAAGTAGTGTTAACAAGGTTCCTGCCTATGGATGGACGGATGACCAATGGATGGAGGACAGACAACATAAGCTCTTTTTCTTTTGGTCTATTATGGGTAAAGCTACAAAAAAGTTAATTTGCAACTCTTCATCAATGATGTCAGTAAGAGGATTACAGGGTCTGTTGTAGAACTGAAAGGCAAATCCCCCTCTAAAGAAATAAAGGCTAGGACTTGCCAATATGGTGCATACATCAAACATGTTCAATTTATTTTCTAGTGCAATTTCAGAGAAATTAGTCTGAATCCTGCAATTCAGAACTAATTCCTATGATTTCAAACCCATGACAAAAGTCCCTCATGGGGACTGATGCTCCAATGGTCAAAATGAATTTCCAGGGATCCAAGATAAGACTGATGCTTCTTTTTAACTGCCAGTTGTTGAAACCACCTGGTGGCCATAATGGAAAAATCAGCACTATTTTTATTTATGATGGCATAAGAAATCTTTTGGTGAAAACCTCATACTGATTTGACTGTCAACCTAGGATGAGCATCTATGACAGGATTTTTATGCTGGCCACCAAGGTGACCATACTGGAGGTCAGATTGATATCATTCTATTTAGGACCAACTAGATATCATAAGAAGTCTTTTAGTGATACTCTACATGTCAATATGACCATCAATTCAGGAGAGTAGCAAAATCAGGTTTTTAAGATGGCCACCATGGCTTCCATATTTGATGTTGGATCTACACCGTTTTAATTTAGGGCCAACTACACATCATAGTAAGTCTTTTAGCATAAACCCCATGTCAATCTCACCATCCATTCAGAATGAGTAATGATGACAAAATTTTCAAAATGACTATAATGGCAGCCACACAGGATCTCAGAGGGGCACCAAAATTTATTTTGGACCAACTCAATCTTTGGATGCATGTGTCTATAAAGGTTGGTAGCAATCCTCCCAGTAGTTTAGGAGAAGTAATGGTAACAAATCTGTGTTGACAGATGCCCAATGAAAGGCCATCTCATAAGCTCTTCTGGTCCAGGATCAGCCAAGTTAAAAACTGGGTTTCAAGCATCAGATTCACTCTGTAATATTTTCTTCATTCTTTTTTCCATGTATTTGCCTGCTTTTGTAAATTCAATTCTTTGATTCATATAGTAGCCTGCTTTTGTAAAATCAATCTTTTATTTATACAGTAGTCTGCTTTTATAAAATCAATGCTTACTGCACAGCATAAAATTGCATGATCATTACACTATGACATCACTTTTTACCTAAGTGCATCACAGTACTATGAATTCTGTGATAGATCAGACATAAATGACATGGTTGTGACTTATGTCTCTTACTAAAAAATCAAAAATAAATTTCTAATACAATTTTAATAATTGCAATAAAAATTATGGGAATGAAAATGATAAAGTCAATGATGAGTGCATGGGACCTTTGGGAATCTTCAATAATTTACGATGGACCATCAAGTGACTGTGTATGTTTTTTGATGTGAGCTACCTCAATAATAACAGTCCCATACTTAAAATGTTCACTCACTAATGTACTACATTCTTTGTATATTTGATAAAGGACTCAACAATTTTCAACCCGTTTAAATTTGATGAATTTTTAAATACTCATTCACCGATAGTTTTATGTGCAATTAGTGACAGTGTACTTTTCTCCTTATTTGGGTAAAGATATTCAACAAAGAATAGTGCAAGAAAATGCAAATGCACCAATAAATTTTTCTATGATATTGGATTGAATGGACCCTTAACTATATAAAAATATAAATGTTTAAAAACGTTCAATATTCCAGCATTTTACCTGTAGTCATCTTTAAAAATCAATGAACAAAATGCGCCATCAAAGACACCCTTGCCCAATCGACAAAGTTTAGAAGTGGCAAATATGTCACTCTTGGCAAGGCAATAAATGAAAACCTTCAAAAGTAAACAACTTTGCAATATTTCATTTCTTAATCTTTGGTTTTGTTCACTTTCAGGCTGTCAAGTACCCCTCTGCTTTTAAAAATTAGTATTTCAGTAATATAAATTAAATTCAAGTACAAATATTGGAAAATATATAAGTACCTGAACAAAGATATAAACTAAACTTTAGAATTCAAAACACAAAAACTTCTCAAGTTTATCATCACAGACAAGGCAAAGAGCAAAAAAAATGTTGAGATGTGTTTTGAAACCAGGGATAGATCTGCTGATATAGTGTAAAATGTATTTACCTCTTTCTCCCTCTGTAATGTGGCCATTTTTTCTGTGGACCTTTTTGCCTCAAACTCAGCTTTATCTGCCCTTTTTGTCTCCTCTGTTAGTTTGTTCTGCACCTCATGGACTTGTCTCTTGTAAACCTCCAACTGCTGTTTGACAGTATTACTCTTGCGTAGTTCCTGAAGTGAAACAAATTAAAACTGCATTATTTTACCTGAAAATATTAATGGTAGTTCATTTATACTGGACTGAGATTACAGTTTGGTCTTCTTCTACTTTGTTTGGTTTGATTTGTAGTGGTTTTTTTTTTTTTTTTTTTTTTTTTTTGGGGGGCCCCGAGTGGCCGAGTGGTCTAAAGTGCTCTCCGTTACGGATCACTGCCATCTCACCTCTGTCTGCATGGGTTCGAGTCTCGGATTCGGCCAATGTGAGTATGTGAGAAAGCTTGCCAGTAGCTTCTCGTGGGTCGGTGGTTCTTTCTGGGGTTTTCCTGGGTTCTTCCTCCACCGTTAATACTGGCCGCCATGTATAGCCCATCATGTGCTGAAAAATGGCGTTAAACCCCACAACAACAACAACAACAACGTTCTTAATCTGAAAAGGAAACAACTGTAAATTTTTTGTCAGAAAATTTATTGGTAGCATTGTCAAATAAAAATAACTGCTTTCAAAGGGTACCATATAACACATCGCATTAAACAAAAGTCCCTTGAACATACTAGTGATCTAATGGCCCAAAAGAATTTTCTTTTTGCAGAATTTAAGATAAGTCCATTTCTTCCATCCTTTTGTTATTTTAATTGCTAAGCACTGAAACAATCTCTGGTATTCCTAACTAACTTCAACACACCAAATTTGCTAAAATAACATGCTCACAAGATACACGACTTGTCTGGGTTAACATGTTGAAAAGATACTTGACATGTGTAATAACATGTTCACAAGATACATGCAAGTGCAGTACCAAATTCTTTGTTATGGCCTTTGACCTTGAACCTGATATCAAGGATAGAAGATCCATGTAGTTGTCCCAGACAGCAAGATATACCCATATACCAAGTTCAATATTTATGACATGGCATCATTCAATGTATTCCCAAGACATATCCCAAAACTGGGCTTTGATAAGAAGCCATTCATACTTGTTTGTATAATTAAGCTCACAAGTTGGTCCATTCCTGAAAACATGAATTAAGAACACTGACTTTGAAATCAATGTTGGACTTCATTCAAATGCAACAAATAAAAATTTGAATAGAAATTCATTTGTACATATACAAGAAGACATTGTATTCACAAGCTCTGTGAAGTATAATAAGGCAACCAATAACTTCTGACTTAAAATCCATGGTCAATTAGGTCTGGTTTTCAAAACTACTTCACAAAAGTGCAAAAATTGTGGGTAATCAGGTCTGCTCCATTTTCATATAGAACCAGTTAAATATTGCAAGAAGTATTTTAATAAAAACTCCATGTCAATGTCAACAATCATGCAAGATAAGAACTGAGAAGACATTTTTGACAGCCCACATTGGTACTGGAGGTCACATGGGTATAATTCTCATATTCATTACCAGCTAAACATGTCTAAAAGGAGAAGTAACCATATAAAGATTTTCAGGACGGTCATCAAGGAAGCCATTTTGGGACTGGGACCAGCATTGTTTAATTAAAGGAACAATTATATATTGCAATAAGTGGTGTTTTGTTGTGTATTTTTATGCCAATATGGTCATCTGCTCAGGAGAAGCAGTTGCCACATTTACGTTGAGGACAAACTAGATCTGATAAAGTCTTTTGGTGAAAACCCCAATGTCACTTTGACTATCTGTTGATGACAAAAAAGTATCTAAAAAATTTTTTTAACATGGTCACCAAAGTGACTACACTGAATGGTCTAATTGCCTCCATTGTCATATGTAACTGACTACCAATTTAGTAACAACACCATGTCAGTATGACCATCCATTCAGATGAAGTTACAACAATGAAATTTTCATGATGGCCACCATGGCAGCTATGTTAAAGTTCTGATTGGCACCATTTTCATTAATGATCAACTACAAAAGTCTTTAAGTGAAAAAAACCCAAATCAGTAGAATAAAAAATAAATTTTGTATTTTGCTTGCCAAAATCTGTAAAACAAAGAAATCATTTTATAAGCAATAAATATCAATTCACTTCAAATATAACATTCTATTTGTGTCATTACAAAGTATGCATATTTTTTGCTGCAATTGTTTAGTGGTTAGCATGGCAGCTTCACAATCACTGAGCTGTGAATTTGAACCCTGCCCCAACCAGTCTGGGTTGGCTGTGAAGTTCAGTGATATCATTTGAATTTATTTGGACATCTTAAGCATTCTGCTTACCCCATGCAAGGCATCATCATCTTGTATCAACTATATGTATCTGAAAAAATACAACTGGCATTTATGAATGCTAAATATTATGACCTCAACGATAAAGATAAATATTTGTAAATTAAGAGTATGTATCATTTTGTCTGGAGAAATGAAAAGACTGAAATCAATAAGTTTTATTGTGCATATTATTATTATTACCTTCTTACAAGTCGAGTTCAACTGCAAGCAGGACAGACTCAGACCTGCCACCTGATAACGCACAGGCATATTAGGGTCTATGCAGCTTGTTAGGAGTAATCAGTAGTAGAAAACAATATAGACCTGATCTGCCATCACATAATGCACAGGCAGATCTAGTCTATGCAGCTTGTTAAGAGTAATCATTAGAACAAAACAGACCACAAATGTGTAACTTTCTATAGGGTGCAGACTGGATAACTGATTTATAAAGTCACACCCAATGATGTACTCAAGTGCATAAACCAGGTCACAGGCCAGACTTGACCTGCAGACCACAGATTGCACATGCCTGAGGTCGACCCTGATCTACAGGTGCATTATGTGATGATATATCAGGGTATATTTTGTTTGCAGACACTCAACTTATAAGCAAGTTTACAGAGTAAATATGTTGCCAATCAAGTGAGACCTTAAGGTCAAGTCCAACTGACCTCCTCTAGCTCTACATGTTCCTGCATATACTTGGTATTCTTTTCTTCCAATAACTTCACTTGACCTCGCAGATCACTCAGCTCCTCTAAAAATAGAAAATATGATTAATTTATTAACAAAGTATGATACATCATTAAAATTTGCTTGTATTTTATCAAACTGCATCTGTGTACTCCAATCACTAATTGTCTAAAGGATATGTTGACGAAAGTAAATGTTTTTGTTGGCATGTCTGGAAATGTACAGCCAAAAATAAGTTGAAGAATGATGCACAAGCAGTGTTTAATTTATATTTCTGTAAATCTCCCAAACTTTAATTTCGGGCACTAATATACAATACAGTTTACCCACTTTTTTGTTCTTAAACAAATTTGTTGTGGTGAGAATGGTGAGAACAAAGAGAGGATTAAAAACACACCCCTTCACCTGACATCATGCAACCTGTGGAATTGCAGCATTTGAAAATGGACATTTAACTTGTAGACCTTGCTTCCTCACAGATCCATGTCAATGACTTGCAGTAGAGAAAGTGCAATGCATGGCAACATGTTATAAATCAGAATGCATGTTCTAACAACGGGCAAAAATTGCAAAATACAAAAAAACCCATAACCAAATCATTTTTCTTGGAAGTTTCTAATGTTGCTTATAATTTGCCCCATAAATCACCAAATACTATTTAAGTTATTTTAAGTATGCTATAATTTGCCCCATAAATCACCAAATACTATTTAAGTTATTTTAAGTATGCTATTATTTGCCCCATAAATCAACAAATACTATTTAAGTTATTTTAAGTATGCAAGCTTCATTAGCAATGTGAAATTTTAAATGCAATTTATTATTATTAAAAGGTGACATATTTAGAACAAAAGTTTCTAAAATTTTTACATCGTACAAACTAAAGAAAGTCATGTCTGCTGATGATAAGAAAAATATTAACGCAGAACTATGAATGTCTAATGAAAGTATCTTTCATACTGAAATTATTTATATACCAGAGACTGACACAGACATACAGACATACAAAGTTAAAAGGTACTGACCGGTTCCTGAAAACTAAGCTTTAGGACAATAAGTTACAGCAAAATGATAATTGTTCACTATTTTCAATAAACCACCATTTGGAAAACAAATTAAACTGCAAGAATAGAAGAGAAGGAGAGAACAAATTGTGAAACTAAGGAATTAAATATTGGTGGTTAAACAAGTTGATACACAGAGTCCCAACATCAAAAAACCAGAAAATCAAAAACTGGCAATTTCATTATTAACTAAATGTCAAATGAAAACACAGCATACTGGATTATTTAACTTGATATTTTCAAATGAGGGGAGGGATAGCTAGAACAGTAATACAAGACTGCTCATGACTGCCAAAGATACACAAATCAGTTATAATCACAACACATCTGATGTTTTTCTTAAAAAAAAATGGATAAACATTACCAGAAATTGGATGAAAAAGTTGCATATACATCTGCTATTTAAATATAATGCATGATCTATTCTCTCAGCAAAACATGATTCTCTTCATAAGCATGTCTGTTTGAAGCAGATGCATCAACAAATCAAAGCCCAATTGTTCATGATTTTTTTTAAACAATAGAAATAGATTTGGATATTTAAAAAAATAAACTTAATCTGAATTCACTCCATTTTGTGCATGTGTGTTTGAGAAAGAGAGAGAGAGAGAGAGAGAGAGACCTATGACCTATGCGATTTATTTTTCTTAGCAGTCAGAAGAAATATATGTTATTTGATAGACATATTTCCCTGCACAAGATGCAAAAACAAATTAAATTTTAATACTGACAATGACAGAAGTCCCCAACTGAATAGATAGCTACCAGGTATAGTTTTCATATAAACTAAATAAACAGGAATTTTATTTAAACACTACACAGGCCAACATAAATTCTGGAATTTGAGATTCCTTTTCCAAATTCTAGAACATCATAAACTTTTTGACAAATATGCTAAAATACAAGTGAGCAAGATGTGATTGCAGAACATTTGAGATTGCAATATAATCAACAGAGGAAGAGAGATTAGTCTTCAAATCATGTGACAGACAAGTCTTACTATGGGTAATTCTCAAACTTTCTGCTTTTAATTACTGGGATATAATTGGAGCAGCACAATAATGACACTTCAAGTCAAAGGGATTTCAGCAATATAAATGACACCTTTCCAATGCCAGTATCGGGAATAGGCAACCTCTTTTGATGCTAATTATAAAACAGCTTAGTATGCTTTGATTTCTTTAGAACAGCCACTGAAATTATGTCCTTATTACTGTACACAGCAGGCCAAATTGTATCAGAATCAAAGCTGTGTTGTAACATGTTATTATCGACTGAACATAACGTCATTACTGTTCAAGGACTAAACATGTGGTTGTTACATGTGCTATTGTTGACTGTACATACTGTCATTACTGCTCAAGGACTAAGCATGTGGTTGTTACATGTGCTATTGACTGTACATACTGTCATTACTGCTCAAGGACTAAGCATATGGTTGTTACATGTACTATTGTTGACTGTACATACTGTTATTACTGCTCAAGGACTAAGCATGTGGTTGTTACATGTGCTATTGACCATACTGTTGTTACTGCTCAAGGACTAAACATGTGGTTCCCATTTCTGAGTACCTATGATTCAATTCTGCATATTTTCTTTTTTTTTCAAGTTTAAATAACAGTGATTGTTACCTAGAATTTAACTGTGCATATCTAATTGGACTACTTTGCTTTTTTAACAAGGGGATAA
Organism: Megalonaias nervosa; assembly: GCA_016617855.1. Taxonomy (NCBI): domain Eukaryota; kingdom Metazoa; phylum Mollusca; class Bivalvia; order Unionida; family Unionidae; genus Megalonaias; species Megalonaias nervosa. Next base: position 20,624 of record JAECUM010020555.1, on the reverse strand, counting down.
ATTTATGCATCTCAGAAAAGCAGGAAAATGTTCTTTACATCAAGTCAGTGTTTGAATTAGTTCCAATTTATTTGAAATAAAGTGTGTGTGATTAGGATTTTTAACACAGCATTGACAATTCTAGTCATATTGCTATGATGTCTGCAGTGTGTCAGTTTATGGTGATGTCTAGCACTGAGTCATCATTCTGCAGACTTGTAGTATCACGTCCCAAGCAATCACTTATCCTGACACCAGAAACTCACTCGGAGAGTTCAATGTTCCATGCTTCAAAGGGAGATCAACAAGGTTAACATGAGTAAAAACTTTCATATCAAAATGGTCAAAATACAGAGAGTTTGTGACACCTCCCTGTTCACAAGAAAGTCCAGTTAAGACAACAGTGAGAGAAGGATGAATAGGGATATGATAGTAGGTGTTCATCATATCAAGATTAATTACAAATTTGATCCTCTGCATGGAAATCCCTACTTATCATGCCATCTCCCTCCCAAATGAATGCATATCTATGTATTTGTTGAGCTGGCTTAAGTCTATAACCTGGCAGAGCTTTCCACTGACTTACGGCAACAGGAATTTTCCACCTTCTTTGGATTGGTCAGCACCTGAATTATGGAAGGGGGTGATGATATGGGCTGAATTAAATCTGAAGCCCCTCCAAAATGACATGGCTCAACCATTTATTTTTCGGAGAAGAAAAGGTCAATCCATGTCTGTTGAAAATTAAGGCATCTGGAGCCTACAGGCAGATTTTTGGTGGGTGGCCTTGGTAGAGAGCCATTGGTGGTGAACAGAAGGTTTGGGGGAATGCAAGGGATTCCTCTCCCTTTTACTAGGTTGAGTGCATAACTGAGAGGTCTAACAGTCATTATCATGACTGTAGCCATAAAATGGCTGACTGTTCCATCTTTCAGCCACGCCAGTCTTTGGCATTTTTAATTATATTTTGGTTTCCCCATGTTGTTTAGAGGTCACATGAAGGATGTTCAGAAATAGGTTGCACAAGAACTGCCTCTTTAGCTTTCATTACCTCCTTCTTCTGTCATTTCTCACATCATTATCAGTCCCAGTAGATATATGATGGTAGGCAGAGGAAGATGAAACGAAACCTCATTCAGCAAAAGTCATTTCACCCTGAAACTTTAGGCAGCAACATACCTCTCAGTTATGCACTCAACCTAGTATAAAAGGAGAGGAACGAAGGCATAAACCTAAGTACATCCAGTATATGGGTAGCCACTTTGCAGTGTTAAGAGCAGGTATACTCCAATGCTGTATTATTGCAGGCTCTATATTATCATGGCAAACAGGATTTTCCAATTAATTTGGACATGTGCTGTCTAGCACTTGTTTACAGATGTAAAGCTGTAGCCAGTAAGGATGCAAATATCTTGTAGCTCGATTTCCTCTCAAATATCAGCATTTTTTAAAAGTTTACAATGAAAAAGAATGAACATCACTTTTTTGTAAAACTTGTGCATGCAATTATGTTGATCATCATATACAAAACTCCAGGCGAACTTGCTAGGGCTGCATTGGCTTTGATTACTAAATATATTCAGTGTATTGTCTGACAGGGTTCATACAGAATTCTGAATGATAAATTCAAAGACTTTTCCCAAACTTTCAACGACCACAAACAGAGATTTCCAAGACCTATTTTCGCTAACATTTTGTACACAAGTTAGGTTATATGAGAAAACGACAAATGCAAAATACTACAATATTATTTAATGATGAAATTCAAACTATAATTAATTTCCTAAAATTGCTTTATAATGATCTGGAAGATAGGTTAACATTCATTGTTATTTCAGAAATGTGTAACTTATGCATCAGATTTAATACAAAATAAATTGTTCTCTTAACAGACATCAGCACTGCTTTAAATGCATTATTATAGTTGCTGTTTTTTCTCTTCAATCATTTTGGAAGAGAAGCCACTGCTGTCATCTTTTCCTCTGCTCTTCTCCTAAAAGCATTTAACTCTGTGACAAGCACAATGAGTCCTTTTAACTCTGCTTCTTCTGCCTTCTGAACTGAGGAAGCATGAAGACTGGCAATGCCAGCTGTGAGATGCAGCTTTTTGGCTTTAAGTTCTTCCACTTCATCCATGGCTAACTCCCTAACTCCCATTTCTTTCCTTTTCTGATTTTCTCCTCATGCTCCTCCTCTGCTTTCTTCTTATCCAGATAGGCATGGTACTTACGTCTTGCAGAGGAGGCATATGTCATCATTTCATTGCTAATGATGGTTTCCATAGGTCCACCTGTTTTTCTCATTGTGTCAATGATTAACCTTTGAGCTCTGAAGCTTTCTCTGCTGAGGTTCTCAATAGATACCTGTTTGTTGACAGAAAATCCTCTCTCCACTGTTGCCTGCCCATGTGACAAACAACAACATTTTCTGGAGAACATTGCAAAGTTCAACATATTCCTTTCTTTTGGAAAGGATGGAATAAAACACTTCATCATGGCTGTCTGTCATCTGTTCTACTGAAGCATTTCAAGGGATGATTGTCCGAGTGAATAACTTCATCCAATAATTTTCCATATTGAGTCAATATTAAATCACATTGGGACTCTACTTCTCTTCCTGCCTCACATATAATTCTGAGGACCCTATGAAGTTTTGCTTGTCTCTTTTCCTTATCTGACTCTGATTGCATAAGTCTAGGATCAGCACAGGACATGTTTTTCACCATGGGATATTTCAGAGGTGATTTCTCAAACAGCCTCTTCACCATTGCAGTCATAAAGTCTCTGCACGCTGTTCTGAAAGCAAATCTATCCCTGTCTGAAGCTCCTGCCTTTAACAATGTTTGTGAAGCTGAAAAGCCAACAAAAGTTATTTTCCTGCATCAAGGAAATTCTCTTTCTTATCAAACCTGATTCTCACTAATGCTGTCACAGACTTTGCCTTGGACACGATTTCAGGTTTCATGTAATGTGACATGAGGTCTTTCACTAAAACTCCCAGGTCTGTGGCAAGGAATTGAAGCATCGGTTTATCCGTTTGGTAAGCCTCCAAAAAGGGTTGTGCAATTCTGACAATAGTTACAAAGGACTGCAGCTTAGCTTTAATCAAAGGATCCCCAACAGCATCAATAACATACTTAAAGGACTTGCAGGTTGGTACTGTTATTGTTTTATTCTTCACAGGTGAACAAAAGTCAGTGAGATGAGGAAAAAGACAAATGACCCTCTCCAATGGTTCAACATTCTCAAGCCACCTGAAACAAAGAAAATCATATTCGGTTAGATTAAAACAGAAAATAATTAAAATATACTAACTGAATAAAACAAAAAATAAAAATAATTAAGGTATCAATGAGAACTTGAATTTTGTTTCAATACCAAGTAAGTTATATTAAAAAAGTTTCCGAAATGAAGTAAATTAAAAAAGTAAAATAGACTGTATAAATAGACATCTAGTAAACCAAACAAAAATTTGTACCTGTGTTTACAATACTTTAGTGGAAATACAGTTGATCCTGTAATGTCCATGAAATCTTGTCTTCTTGCTGGTGAATCATGGTATAGGTGGTACACACTGCTCAGAAGAGTTTCCAAATCCCATGGTACTGCTGCACAGCCACTGTGAAATGCATTATGCATAACATGAAGTAAACAGCTACCAACTTCTAACATTTTCAAGGGTGTTGAATGTGAAATATGAGACTGCAACAAGTCATACAATTTCCAATTAACTGCTGGTCCATCCACTGACAGCTGTAGAAGACCTTTATACCCTAGGTCAGACAAAATGGGCTCAAACTTGTCCACCAGATCTTCAGCACAAGCATGACCGAGAAATTGAGAAGTGATATAATATGTGCTGATTTTGTTACAGTCCCATATCCGTACATGCAAGTCCATTTTCTTCTCTTGCATATCTTTGTTTAGAGTCTCATCAAACAGAAGGACATACAAGTTGGCCTCTCTCACTTTCGTCAACAACTGATTAGCAAAATAAGGTGCTATTCCAAACACACCAATATAGGCTGCCATGCTTTCACTGCATGAAAACTGTTCAGCAATCGTACTGTCAGGAAACACTGCTTTGAAAATATTGCTGATGCCCTTGCACGAGTTCAGGCTGTAGTGGCTGTGAATACATTTCATTATCCAGAGAACTTTGGCCTGTAGTACTTCAGATTTAATGCAAAAAGTATTTAAACTAGTCTTTAAAGTAGAAGTTGCTAGAACTGATTTGGTAGGCTGCTTTGTACTCGTCATGCCATCTGCTGCTGGCTGTGAAAAGTATCCACTTACTGGTGCGACTTGTTTTGCAGATTTTTTATTTTGTTGGTGCTTATATCCTAGAAACAAAACAAAAGTAATTATCATTGCTAGACTATCAAGTATCAGCCAAGAATTTTATCAGAAGTCAATAGTGATGACGCATTATCAAAGCAATTATATCACTTAGTTTATTGAATTTATTAAAATGGATGTTCAACCTTCATTCCCATATTAAACCAAGGAACATTGTTATGTAATGTTACGAATATGTAATTAAATTGCTTGTGTGTTAGTTTTAAATTCTTTTTTATTTTATTTTTGTTTCATCACATTTTATTATAATGATAATTTTCACGGGATTTGACTATTTTTGGAAAAATCACTTCTCTGTTTTGACCTGATTTGAACGTAAAAAGTATTACATCAGTATTTTTAGCTCACCTTGGTTGAGACATTTTGTAAACACTAAGCGAAAATGGTTGGCTATTACCAAGGTCATGTTTGGCCCACGTATTAGCTGAGTTGTAAACAGCCTTTCTTTTTTAATTTATTTCCAGTGTGGGAATCTGATTCTTAGATAGGGCTATTCTTGCCTATGTGATAATTGTCATTTTTTGTTACTGCACAGTTTGATGATTAAGTGATCATGTGACCTATCATGAGTGTTGAAATGACGTTTTAGTTGGGTTTAATACTCACATCTCAGTGAAGTTTGGTCAGTCGTATTTTAAACCTTGAGATCTCCAGAGGTTTTGATGTTGCTGCCAGTTTGTTCTAAAGTTCATCTATTTTTTGGGATTTAATAATTCATATTCTCTAGAAAACTACACAAGTGCTCTTCTTTATAAAAATTCTGGGACAAAGACATTCAGTGGAAATTTATTCTGGAATTCTAAACAGAACATTATAAATTGTGATTCAACGAGGAACTGTTGCCATTAGTACAACGACCTCATCTGACGTCATCGCCTTCCATATTGGAACTTCGAGATTCGAACCTGGATTCAATTAGAACTGTTTATTGATAGGACTTATATTTTTTTAATTCTAGGATTAATTTTTGGATTATATTCACAAACCGTAAGTCCTATTTCATATTTTTACCTTGTTTTCTAAGGAAATAAATTATTTTGTTAAAATTTACAAAGCTTGTTGATTTCACTCTTTTCTTTTGTTACTTTTGTACGAGCCTAAACGTAACAGTAGAACACCTTTCGAAAATGATATTTTCTCCTCAAACATGTTCAATAAACCAGCAGTATAAGTAAATTTAAACAGGCCCTCTTCAATTTGCCATGTCTCCCAAATCATCAAAAATTAAACAATATCTTATTTTATACCTCAAGAGTTATAAGTTATCGTTATTTTGCCCAAAACTATCAATAGCTTATACTTCTGCATCTTTGTTCCACTAAATGAAAAGTGTGTAGTTATTGTGTACTACTAATTTGCATCTTACCTTTGGCATGACTTGTAAGTGCTCCTTCTCCCAGTGAAGCCAAGCTGATTGTCTTTTAACACAATGTACAAAACGCCTTTCGTTCACATGTTTTATCCTTTTTCAGCCATTCCTTGTATTTCTCTTTTTCAAGCCCGATATCGTCGAAAGAGAAAAGATCTGGCATTTTTAAACACGAGGTGAAACAAAAATGAAAACGTAAATCGACTGAACAAATTTCGAATCCTCGAGTGTGTGTTACTTTCATGAACTTTCTACAAAGAGTAAGCGCTTGTTCAATGTAACCAAAATTCAATTGGCTGAACAGTCTTGCTAAAAAAAATCATGAATTAGTGTAATGAACATTTCGATTGGCCAAAGCTAATGGACTCATCCAATCAAATTGAATGATTCATCAAAAGAAGCCAGGGAAACCGACTACATCCGAATCTAATGACCTTAGGCAATTTTATTTGTGATTATAATAATAATAATAATAATGAGGACTCTGTATAGCGCCTAATCTTTAGAAGCTCTAAGCACTTTACAACGTTAGATAGCACCTAAAAATGTATACAATGATATGATTATGAAAAACAAACACCATGAAATTAGAAAACAAAAAATGTGCTGAAATAGTTATGGTACTGACTTCCTCTGATGAAGGGTGCATTGTTTTTATTGAAGATTGTAGCCGGCTTGCTTTGATGAAGAGTGCATGTGTTATTAAAGTTGCCACCAAGGCCAACTTTGGATGGCCAAACAAATGCTTGTTTGTTATTGCGGCAGCAATGAAACTGAACGGGTCATCAAAAGAAAGAAACCATGAAAACTCAACTACATCAAATCTCTTGGACAATTTTACTTGTGATTATGGAAAGAAATTAAAATGTTTGGGTTTATTTCAATTTTCAAAGACTTTTAAAGACCTCAGGGTAATCGGCTTGATTTTCCCAAACTTTCAAGGCCTTGAAAATGCTACCTCATTTTTCCCAAAGTATCAAAGACCTTCAAAGACCATACGAACCCTGTCTGATGATTGATGATTGATTATAGGTCATATACTGATGGTGACATACATGTCCTTACAAAGTTAAGCTTGGAATTTCATTCCATGGTAGCCAATATGGACCAAAGTTGACAGAATGTTGCTTATCATCATACTTCTGGTACGTAAATAAGAATACAACAACTGCTAAACTTTCCTGAAATTGATAATATTTCAATAATAACTGTAATAATAATATTATTTATATTTCTTTTCCCATATTGCATTTAAAATTCACATAAAGTTAAATAACAATCGTTTTTAATTTGTAATGTTGTTACTAATGAATTTCTACTTTAATTACATATGTGTGTTTGATTTAATCATTGGATCCTTTCATTTATTGTGGAAATATTCTGCTAGTAGAAGCGTGGACATTCCTTCTCATAGGTAAATTGCAATTTATGTTTATTATAATATCTGTGTGCCACCATGCATTGTTAGGCAAATACCACGATAATAAAGAGTTGTACCCCTAAGGTACATTAATCTGGGTCAGCCAACATATGCTGTTTTATTTACATTTACTCGCTTCGATTGACAAAGATTTTTTATAGGAATAGAAACAGGGAAAGTCATTGAAACTTTAAAAATTAGAAGTAAGCAGCAATAGCAAAACAGTTTTAATATGTACCAATAAGAATGATTAAGTACCGCAATAATACAGCGTTCCGGGTTAATTATAATAGTATCTTGGAAGAGTTTCTTCCCATAGATGCTATTTTCATAATCCATAAGACAGGAAAGACTAATATGTTTCTTCTTTCTAAAAGAACTGTATTTGAGAAATTCTCCTTTAAAACTTGTCTGTTAAAATTTTAACAGGTCTGTATTGACAATTTTGGCCTATGACAACATATTATCCTCAAAGATTTTTAAACAAGAATATAATTAAATATAGAAAAGTGGTAAATAAACTCAAAATGGCAATCTCTTCTACATCAAAATGGCAATTAAAAGAAGGTCATAGCATTATGGCTTTACCTTAATAATAACAATGGATGGAAAAGTCTGGCTGTTCTGGTGTTTTATGGCACAGCAACACACTGTCATCACAAATAGCATCTATGGGAAGAAACTCTTCCAAGATACTATTATATACTGTCCGGAGGCTGTTGGAGTAACATGTCTTACCCATATTCACATCAAGGCAGTCAGCCTTGGCTGAACTAATGAAAGATGCTAACTACTAAGCCACCACAGTTCACAAGATCTCTAGCTTCAAGAAGACGCCTGTACTTCTTCCAGGTAAATGTAAATAACCCTGAGCAACTTCTGACACCTGTACTTCTTCCAGGTAAATGTAAATTGCCCCAAGTAACTACAAACACCTGTAATTCTTTCATGTAAATGTAAATAACCCTGAGCAACTTCTGACACCTGTACTTCTTCCAGGTAAATGTAAATTGCCCCAAGTAACTACAAACACCTGTAATTCTTTCATGTAAATGTAAATAACCCTGAGCAACTTCTGACACCTGTACTTCTTCCAGGTAAATGTAAATTGCCCCAAGTAACTACAAACACCTGTAATTCTTTCATGTAAATGTAAATAGCCTTGAGCAACTTCCACTCTATGAGACTTACAACTTTATAATCATGCAACGTACCCATTTTTTTCTTGTAGTTTTCAATGATAGCCTCATACTTTGCCTGAAACAAGAAATGCAAATGCTGACATCCTGCAATACAAATGTATTAAAATTGCATGTATGGTTAGGTTGATCAAAAACACGCTACGTGAATTTGAAATCTTTGCCCTGATGAGAAAGTACTTTTATAAAGAAATGGAGGAAACAATATATTTTCTTTCACCTGCAACAGTTCAAGTCAAACAGAGGAAAGGACACCCTTCCCTAATAAAACATGCAAAATAAACAGGGGGAGAATATTTTCTCTACTAAAATTATAGTTAATATATTTCCTCATCAATCAATGAAGAGTATCAAGTCAGTTCAAGTAATGCTTTGAAAACTTGAATTATGAAAATGTAAAATTTCTTGGCTGAAGTAAACCTAGAAGGTGTAAGAATATGTCAAATTTACAGTTAACCTAGAAGGTATAGGAAATTGTAAACATTCTTGGCTGAAGGAGAAAATAAACCTAAAAGATGCAGGACACGTTTGCTTACTTATGAAATACATCAAAAGTAACAAACAAATAACTTCAGAAATTTCCAGCCTTATAATCAACCCATTTTAAATTAAAAAAATAAATAGTTAAAAAACCATCTTCACTATAAACTCTGAATATATCAACTATCTGACAATTTGTAAACTTTGTAACACAGTACACTTTTGATTTCAGACGCTGATGTTAAACCTCATGCAATCATCCAGACTAGTATAGACCAGGCAGGAAAAATGTTATTAAATTTATTAGCACAGAACCAATGATCATACAAAGAAATAAAGATAAACATTTTCATACTCTGTATGGGCAAATGATAGAAACTTTAACTTCCCCAGTCAAAGTCTGAACTTGTCCCAGGTTGCTGGACAAAGAATTTTAGAATAATCAGAAAAAATACTGTAAATGCACTAAATTTCACTCATGGTTGTTAACACCATTAACTTAAAGACCAAATGAACTACTTTAGTCTTTCTGTGGAAATACTAGTGCCCACTTCAAATACACAAATTAAGGCACCAAAAGAAAGTATGATGAAAATCTATCAATGGGTTTTGGAAATATTAGCAATAAAAATTATGTCTTGTCTTCATAATGATTCATGTGAATTATGTCTTGTCTTCATATTGATTAATGTCAACTATGTCTTGTCTTCATAATGAATAATGCCATTATGTCTTTTCGTATTGATTAATGCCAATTATGTCATATCTTCATACTGATTCATGTCAAGTATGTCTTGTCTACATACTGATTAATGACAATTATGTCTCATCTTCATAATGAATAATGTTATTATGTCTTGTCTTCATAATGATTAATGCCAATTATATCTTGTCTTCATAATGATTCATGTCAATCATGTCTTGTCTACATATTGATTAATGTCATTTATGTCTTATCTTCATAATGAATAATGCCTTTATGTCTGGTCTTCATACTGATTAATACTAATTATGTCTTGTCTTCATAATGAATAAAGTCATTATGTCTTGTCTTCATAATGATTCATGTCAATTATGTCTTGTCTTCATAATGATTAATGTTAATTATGTCTTATCTTCATAATGATTAATGTCAATTATGTCTTGTATTCATAATGATCCATGTCAGTTATGTCTTGTCTTCATGATGAATAAAGCCATTATGTCTTTTCTTCATAATGATTTATGTCAATTACATCTTGTCTTCATAATGATTCATGTCAATTGTGTCTTGTCTTCATAATAATTCATGTCAGTTATGTCTTGTCTTCATAATGATTCATGTCAGTTATGTCTTGTCTTCATAATGATTCATGTCAATTGTCTTTTCTTCAAAATAATTAATGCCAATTATGTCTTGTCTTCATAATGAATAAAGCCATTATGTCTTGTCTTCATAATGATTCATGTCAGTTATGTCTTCTCTTCATAATGATTCATGTCAGTTATGTCTTGTCTTCATAATGATTTAGGCCAATTATTTCTTGTTTTCATATTGATTAATACCAATTATGTCTGGTCTTCATAATGATTAATGCCAATTATGTCTCGTTTTCATAATGATTAATGCCAATTATGTCTCGTTTTCATAATGATTAATACCAATTATGTCCTGTCTTCACAATGATTAATGCCAATTATGTCCTGTCTTCATAATGAGACTATGTAACACAATTTCTGTTCCTGGGTAGTAAGTGTTATTTCATAATTGCTTATGCCTATAAAGTATAGAAAATGGCTATTATTCCCCAAAACTTTGCTTTTGTGACCAGGACAGTGATATTTTGAAATTTACCTATTTCCAATGAGAAAATGTGTGAATTTCTGTCTTTTTGTTCACATAAAGTCAGAAAATAAACAACATATGAATCAAAATTAGCATGTGTTTATACTAAAGTAATACAAAAATGACCACAACAGATTTAGAAGTGAGTAGTTTTTCAAGATTTACGATTATTCTGTAAACCACTTTCACAAATCAGCCCCCAAATGTAGTCTCCCATCATGTTCTCGTTATACTGTCCTTGGTAGCGGCGTTCAAAGTGCAGTATATCCTGGTGGAAGCGCTCGCCTTGCTCCATCCAAATATGCTCTCATGTTCTCCTTGAATTTATCAAGATGAGCATCAAGGATATGGACTTTGTGGGACATTCTGCAGCCCACTGTGCCGTAGTTCTTTACCAGAGTCTCAACCAACTCCACATAGTTTTCGGCCTTGTGATTGAACAGGAAGCTACGAACCATTGCGACAAAGCTGTTCCAAGCTGCTTTCTCCTTACTAGTGAGCTTCTTGGGGAATTCATTATTCTCCAGGATCTTTATTATCTGTGGTCTAATGAAAACATTGGCTTTGACCTTTGCCTCAGACAGCTTAGGGAAGAAGTCTTGAAGTCTTGCTGACTCCTTATCTAGAGCTCTGACAAATTGTTTCATAAGGCCCAATCTGATTGCAGGGGTGGCATCAGCACCTTCCAGGGGACCACCAATGGCTCCCGCTTGACACTGTTCCTCCCCACAAAGAACACGTTCTGCTGTGGCCAGTCCCACCTGTGGTAGTGCGCCTTGGTGTCCCTGCTGTCCAAAAGGCAAAGACAGCAGGGTAAAACTGCCTTCGAGACCTATCAGGAATGCCACCATTTTGAAGTCTCTGATAACCTCCCAGCCCCATACTCATCATACTTCAAGGCATCCAGCAAGGTCTTGATGCTGTTGTAATCCTCTTTGAGGTGCACCGAGTGAGCCGGGGAAGAGAAGGATACTTGTTCCCATTACTGAGCAGCACAGCTTTGAGGCTCCGTGATGAGCTGTCAATGAAGAGGCACCACTCATTCTGGTTACAGGAGATTCTGACTGCCTTGAACAGGCTGGTCACACTGTGGCCAAAGCAGAGCTCATCTTGACGGGTGAAGAACCTGGAAAAAGCTTGGTGACACTTCCTCTGATTTGCAACTTGCACACACTTTCATCCAACAAGTTCCACTGCTTGAGCCTGGACATCAAAAGCTCAGCACTGGACTTGTTGAGACCAAGATCTCTGATCAAGTCTTTGAGGTCTTTTTGGTTGGGGTAGTATGGGTTTCTCTCCTCAGCACCACCTCTGAACTTGTCATCTGGATCTACGTTTTCCTCACTCTCTGACTCGCTCCTCTCTTCTAAAGACAGCTGATCTCTTTCTGGAGGAGTGGGTACAGGGAGCTCAGGGCAGTGTGGCACTGGGGCAATGGATGAAGGAAGGTCTGGATACGTGATAGCCATTCTTGCCAGTCCGACGTTTGGACGGGTCCACCATACAGAAGTAGCAGCTACTTGAGTGGTCAGTGGGTTCCTGCCAAATTCTTGGGATAGCGAACTTCATGTCTCTCTTTTCCCCTCTGCACCATCCTGCAAAAATACATTTATTTTACCCATGACTAATGTGTAAGAGATTCTCGCAACATTTTTTATATATGATATATTTTTTCAGTAACACTGAAAATTGTAAAACATTTTAATATTAAAAACTTTAACAATTTTAAAAATGTTAACAAATTTTGTAACATAAAATTCCAAGCAACAATTGTCCATCTTACCTTCCAGAGGTTTTTTGGTGGTGCTCACTGGTTAAATGAGGTGCCCAGGGTTTGTCTTGATCCCCAACAGGCATGCCGAAATACGCCTTGTATGCCTCACAAATCTTAGCAGATGCTTCCAAAGAGTACTTTTTCGCTCTTTTCTTGATAAACTGGCCGCAGACATAGCAAAATACATCTGCCAGATGCTTGCAGCCTCTTGATGTCATCTCAGAAAAATGCAGATATGTATCCAATCAGGCAGCTGGAACTAAACTGAACTGATGGGCTTAAGGCCCTGTATTTATACTACTATTTATATTACTGGAAAACTCTAGAAAGTTCTAGAAGTTACTCCAAGTTTACTCAACAATGAATCTATATGGAATGTTCTGGAAAATAGGTAAATTTCAAAATGTCACTGTCCTGGTCACAAAAGCAAAGTTTGTGGGGAATAACAGCCATTTTCTATACTTTTGAGGCATAAGCAATTAGGAAATAACACTTCCTACCCAGGAACAAAAAGAAAATTTGTTACACGGTGTGATTAATGCCAATTATGTCCTGTCTTCATCATGATTAATCCCAATTTATGTCCTGTCTTCATAATGATTCATGTCAGTTATGTCTTGTCTTCATAATGATTAATGCCAATTATGCCTTGTCTTCATAAAGATTAATGCCAATTATGTCCTGTCTTCATAATGACTCATGTCAGCTATGTCTTGTCTTCATAATGATTAATGGCAATTATGTCTTGTCTTCATAAAGATTAATGCCAATTATGTCCTATTTTCATCATGATTAATGCCAATTATGTCCTGTCTTCATCATGATTAATACCAATTATGTCCTGTCTTCATCATAATTAATGCCAATTATGTCCTGTCTTCATAACGATTCATGTCAGTTATGTCTTGTCTTCATAATGATTAGTGCCAATTATGTCTTGTCTTCATAATGATTAATGCCAATCATGATGAGAATCTATCAGAAAGTTTAGGAAATGTATGCAAATAAAAAATTTGAACAAAAAGCCTAACACATTGATGATGATGATGCATCTGCTACCACTATTGCAATTCTGGGTCAAAATGGACCTCTACAAAAAAGGCCCTTGGCCAAAATGGACTAGTGCTTAAAAGGCCTGTCCAAAAGGCCAGGTACAAAAAGGCCCATTTCTGTATGCCTAACTAATTACTACTATCATGTATACTAATAAAAATAAATAATACATAAATATCAAATCCATACTTTTTATTGTGAAATATGAATGAATAGTGTTCAGCAACCTATAACTGCACAATACATATCATTGTGCAAGAGTCTCATATGTACGTGAGTGATCATATAATTAATTACTACACGCTTTTGCAGCTTACTAGAACTGGATTTCCCATTATTATAATAAAAAAAAAAACTGTTAAGTACTAGTTTTAAGCAAAAATGGTGCAAGAGATACTGGTTTCAAACTGATATCTGGTATCTGAAGTTTACCTATAATCACCTGGGGTAGTTTAGTCAGGAGTGTTTCAGTAATCGCTAAAAACACTGCTAAAATTTTTTGACACATAAGCTCTGTTGAGACTGGCAGCATGTGAAAGATTTTTATTTTCAGACACTTGCATTCATGTCTATATTGTGATTATCAAAGTGAAATTAAATATTTCTGAGACAGAAAACATGTAAAGTAAGTGTGAAAGGTAAAATGTGATTCCTCATTTTTTTGTTGCTTAATGTTTTAGGAATATATGTAAAATAAATATCAGTGACAAAGTGAATAGATATGGGTACTGGAGAAAAGTTGTCATTAATGCAACAATGAAAACAGGATAAGGAAGCATTTGAAGAAGGTAGGGCAAATGACTGACTACTGATTACTAATACAGCTTCGAAAACACTCTATGTATAAACTGCAGGCACAGTTCAAAAAAAGAAAAGAAAACAATGATTAGAGGCTTATTTAAAAATAAGGACACAAACATTGTGAAATTTTATTATTATTATTATTATTACTGTTATTATTATTATCACTATTATTATTATTATTATTTCACAACCTTTTCAAGTGGTCCTTTTTAACCCAGGCTTTTGTAGTCATGGTCCTTTCTGACCTGATACTTACCTTTCTGGACTGGACCTTTTAATCCCAGGCCTTTATTTGTACCGGTACTTTCTGACCCAATACCCACTGTTTCCACAGTTGGAAAATTGACTACTATGTCTAATTTCCCACTAAATTGGTCTTGAGACTAAATCATTGCAGAGTACCATAAACTACCTCAAATAAACAGTGTTGGCTAAAGCCAAAGTATTTACATGAAGCATTAAAGTAATAATTAGTATCATTTTGGAGGACATTCCAAGATTCTATCTCATTGTGGCAAAACTTAGCATACAAACCACTTGTTCTGATGAGTGCCGTGACACATCCAGTTCATCCCTGAGATTTCGATTCTCTTCCACTAAATCTGCCATTTCAGCATTCTAGTAAAGATAAAACATACATGATAGTAAACGAAATATGCTTAAGTTTTAATAATTTTAAAACATGGCTTGGGTATCTACTTGTTTATAAACCTAAGTCAAACTACACAGATAAACATTTCAATTGTACTAGTTACAACACAAGCATCTACAATATTTTTGTTTCTAGAAAGCTACCTTTACAATGAAAATGTTATTTACATTTACAATTGTACTGGTAAAAATATTATCAAGATAAATGTAGAAATTTTTAAAATTTGTAGCAACACTAGAGATTCCAACCCATGAGTATGCTTATCAGGAATGCCAGTTTCAATATTTTGGAACAGTTCATTAAAAGTATTAATGCTTATCAGGAATCCTAGTTTCAATATTTTGGAATGGTTCATTAAAAGTATCAAATTACCATACAATCATATTGCATCTGCCAGTCAAGAGTTATCTACATAAAGTCCAGTGAGAATGAACTGCATATCCATTCTACCAATTCCATGAACATGAATTCCTTCAACATTTTTGCCCCCCAAAAATAACACCAGTTTTCCTCACAAATTATCTTCAACTACACCAGTCTAAATGACTGATTTCTTCTTATTTACATTCTGTCTTCACACTGTTAAGTATATTCTATGTGGCAGCTTAAAATATTGGTGCTTGTGTACTTTTCTCCAAAGCCATATAAAAAAAAACAAACTTCTGTTTAAGTTTTTATATTCCTCATGAAATACCTCCTAAAAATTCACAATAATTCCACAAAATCCAAAACCCCTGACATCTCTAAAACACACATACTTACATACAGCTGTTAATATACACATCAAAACCAAATATAGTAAAAGCTGTCTTCTAAAACCAACCCTTTTGCAAAACAATAGTCCCCAGAAAGACTAATGCCCCAATGGGCTAAAAGAATTTCCAGGAATCCAAGATAAGATGGTTTCTTTTTCTTAATTCTTGAGTACTAAAACATCTCTTATATTCTTGAGAAACTCAAAAATAGCAAATTTGGAGAAGAAAAAAAAATATTTTCTTACATGTCTAAGTTAACATGTTCACAAAAGACCAATAAGTGCAGTAAAAAATTCTTTGTCATGGTCACTGACCTGAAAATGGATATCATGGATAGGAACTTCGGGTAAATCTATACATTTTAACTGGGCATAAAAGATGATCTTGATCAGTAACAGATACCACTGAGACTAGGCACCCCTATAGTGAGTTGTGCTACAAAAGGTACCAGGTTTCTGGCAAAGAAACCTGGTCAGCAAATGAAAGATGCATTTGTAATTACCACTGAACTTTAGACAAACTTGTTCAATAGACAGGGTATAAATTTCAGTCTTTCATCTCAGAGATGCTAAGAAGAACAATAAAACAGTCTTGAGGATAAGACTGACCAAGGAAGCTTCACCCACAAGTGGGGGGATTCAGTTAAAGACCATAAGGCACACAAGGTGTTTCATTCTGGCGAGACATGCATTTCTGCATCTCTAAATACTTTAAAAGGTTTGGAATGTGAGCATACAAACCAATGGCCAGGCCTTTAGCTAACTTGAGATTTGGGCTGCTCTACACTCTTAGACGGTGGAAACTGAGTGTTCATTTCTCTTGAAAATGGAAGAGAAGAAAATCAACCACTGCACTCAAACCTTGATAGCTAGAATTAATGTGCTGCCTAATGCATCAATTGCAAAAGAATTTCCACTTGCCATCATAGACCTTGGATATGGATCATCTTCTGGCCTGAAGGATGCACTCTTAAACTTTGCTCGAAAACTTGTCCTTGCGGATGAATTGAGATGACCCTAGGATGAAGCTGGAGAATCTGTGGGCTGTTGTGAGACAGAAGGTCCCTCCTCTGAGGTAATGACCTGGGTTGGTCTATCAGCAGGTCAAGATGATCAGTGAACCACAATCATTAGGGCCACAAAGAGGCCAGGTCCTGACCTTTTGGAGCCACTTGCAGAATCATCCTAAAGGGTAGGAAGCGATAAGCAAACAGGATCACTGACTTAGAATAGGGCTGATGTAAAAGGGAAGCATGTTGTTCAGTTTTGTCACAACCTAGTCCAACAGTGGTCACATACCCCAGTTGGAAAAGAAAGTCTACCATGGATTGGTGCAGCACCTACTCTGTGATGACTACCTCACCTTTTCTGTCTTCCTGCTGGAGATGTGATGAACTCAAACCATGATCCCCTATGAGGTTACCTAATTCCAAACCTCCATAAAAAGAGACGGGGCATGTGTGCCACCTTGTCATTGAGGTATGCTACAACAGTCATCACTCTGCAACTTTGTATTGCATCAGTGCACCCTGTAAGAATTCAGCTCTCATTCTGAGATTGTTTATGTGAAGGACTCATTCTTCTAGGGACCATACACCCTGAAGAACTAATCTTTCTGACTCCAAGTGATTACTCTACCCTGAATCTGATGTATCTATGAATAGTTAGGAGTGGGGTTTGTGGGCATACATGGGGACACCAGTCCAAAACCAGTTCCAATTTTCCACTCAACTCATATGATGGTGACAGTCCAGTCCTTGACAAATCTGAGCTATATGGGGTTCCTATGTGGTTTTCAGTTAACCAGGAAATGAAACTGGAAAGAGCACAGGTAAAGTTTTCCTAGTGGAACCAGGTCTGTTGCAAAGTTTAAGGACTCCAGAAGAGATTGACATAGGAAAACTGATGATCGGTTCATGACTCAGTGCATCCAACATCATCAGTGTCCTTTCTACTCTGTCCTGTGGGACACTGACTAATCCCTTGTTTGTGAGGAAATTCATCACCATATCACGACAGAGGCATCCAAATGTATTTCAAAATCATTCAATATACTAGTCTGCAGTTTAGTTTTAAAAAATTCATTATTTATCTTCATGTGATAAACAATCATGTATTCCTGCCAACTTCAATGAAATTTATGAAACTCACTGAGTAATTTCACTTTCTGATCACTGAGGCTCACAAGAGATGTATTATTTTGACTCATCTCATAAAGGCTCACAAGAGATACATTGTTTTGACTCCTCCCATAAATTTCACCTGAATGAGCACACATGTAAGTTCCCCCAAGATATGTAAATACACATGGAAATAATTATTATTATGACATTAAATTTCAGTATACTACAAAGAACTGACTCAAGTCCAAACAACAAAATAATCTGTTCATTACTGTCTTGAATGTTTGTTTTCACTAGTTCTTTAAAGTTCATTAGAAACAAATCTAACTAAACATGGAGTGAAACAAGACTTGAGCCAGATAGAAAAATGACACAAGAGCCCCTCAAAGGGGGCTGATGTTCTACTGGTTGAAAAGAATTTTCAGGAATCCAAAATGAGATCATTTCTTCATTTTTAACTGCCAGCTGATAATATTATTAAGGTGACTGCCAATGTGTCCATACTGGAAGTAAGATCAGCACAATTTTCATTCAGAGCCAACTAGATACCTTAAGAAACCTATCACCATTTATTCAGATGGGGAAGCAATAACAAAATGTCCATAATGATGTCCTATGGTAAAAAGTCTTATGGTAAAAGCTCATGTTGACTTTCTGTTTTGCAGGAGCAGCAATGAATATTTACAAGACAGTGGCCATACCATATGTCAGACTGGTACCATTTTCATTTAAGACCAACTAGATATCATAGGAAGGTTTGTGTGAAAACCCCATTTTTTCAATATGATCATCCATCTGGAAGAAGATATGGTAACAAGATTTTCAAGATGTCTGTCATGGTGGCCAACTTGGATATAACATTGACACCATTTGCAATACAGACCCACTATAAATCTCTTTGAGATAAAACCCATTTTGATATTACCAATGGTTCCAGAAGAGTAGTAATAATGAGATTTGCAATATGGTCACTGCATCAGCCATAATGAATGTCAGACTGGCACCATTTTTATTTCAAACACACAAAACCTGGGTATGAATGTGTGAGTGAAGTTTCACTGCAATAGTCTAAGTACCGTATTTACTGCATGTTTTCGGACGGCAAAAAATACTTACTTTTTTTGTTGTCCGAATACATATTAAATTCTTTAATTAGGTGTCCGAAAACAAACAGGGGAAGACAAATTTGTGCCCCCCCCTGCCGTCCGTAACGAAGTTACCATTAGCTCACATGGCGACGTGCTACCATGAAGTAAAACAAGTATTTTCTCTAACACCACGGAAAGGAAGAGTAAAAATAACAAGCAAGTTGCAATATACGAGTCGTTAATGTGTTGGTATTTTTTTAAAATAAAGGTGATCTATTTGTTGTGGTTCTCTCTTTTTGTTTCCCACCTAGCCGAGGGTAGCTTCAAAATGAGTAAATGAGTAGAGTCTGTCAACTTGAAACAATCGACTGCTCAAAGATTGTTTTGATGCATGTTTGAGATTTCAGAGTGTCTAGGTGATAATTGTTCCTACTATAATTTGTGGGATTTCTTTGACAGGTGTGTTTGGAAATAAAAAGAGCACACGATGTACCGAACATGTTGAACCCACAATCAATATTTATCGTCTACATAGAGGTTTATTACCTGTAGAACGATAATTACAGTTAAACCCATGGTACATAATGCCTCGGGGATAAGGGGTTTGTTTTGTTGCAAGATGCCAATGAATTTACTAATCCATACTGACTCTCTGATGTATTGTTTAATGATATAAAGCAGGGGTCATGGTTTCTAATCAAAGCCATAACTGTCACACCTGCGTGAAGTGGTTTCGTGTGTAACGATGTCTACACTGACAACCAATCCATGGCGGTTCGTGATCACATTAAATAATTGGCGACCAAGTGAAGCGAACTTTATATCAGTTAAATTAACGGCAAACACACTGTGAATTTTACTTTACAACGAAGCAGAAGATCTTCTTAGATTGTGTCCAAAAACATAAATTGTAGAAAAAATTATAGTGGAGCAACGTCCAAAAAATTACAAGGCATTTAAATATTATATTTGCCCAAAAAAAACGGTGTCCAAAAACAAATACTGTCCGAAAACATGCAGTAAATACGGTAGTTTAGGTTAGGCAGTCAATCAAAACTTGTGCTAACAGACTGACAGGATGATGGACAACAGGTCATCCCATATGCTCTTCTGGCGTTTGACTAGTAGAATTTAAAATATCTTTCCTATCTATAAAAATACAACATATACTATAGAAAAAGTATGTATGTGAAGAAACTCTTCCAAGACACCATTAAAATTACCTCGCCTGGTCTCCACTAGGAGGATGGATTGCAAATGATCCTCAGATTAAGCTTGAGCAACACATTAATGAAGACACTTGTAGGGAGGTATGGTCGGGCCTAACTGTATTAGGTAATAATTCTCAGAGAAACATAATTTTTAAAAAAAATTCCTTACTCTGTGGAATACATAATGGAAGGAATAAGTTTAGCCTTAAGGCTGCAATAGATGAGATATGTAGGATATTGTTTCTGCCAAATGCCTGTCATTGCCATCTTTAGACATCAAAGGATGTGGATGATGAATAGAAGCATCCCTCCTTCCATTCCTCCCTGAACATCTTAAGATTAATGACATTACTGACAATCTCTCCAAGAAGATACAAGACTCCATTTACTCTAAAGCTGTCTTCTACAGACCCAGCTGTCAGCATCATTCTTAGTGCACCTATCATGTGCAAGTCCAGAATTTGGATATATAGCAGAAGTTAATATGTCCTCCCAACTATTGTGTACATTAGAGTGTTCCAATTAACCACAAAGT
>JAECUM010020554.1:0-29471 GCA_016617855.1 Megalonaias nervosa | reverse complement strand
AAATCGTATTTTGATAGGGTCAATATTAGTATAAAACGAGATCTCTGACAAAATTTTGTATTCTCAGAAGAAAAAGTCGCCGGAAAACTACATTTTTTAAAACCAAGTATGTTATAAGATATGTCTTGTTACACTGACAATTATTTTAGTTAGAAAAAAATACAGCTTTGAAGCAGGGAAAAGAATTTCTCTAAAATGTACCCATCGAGCACCAAGTTTTTAATTACTAACTGTAAAAAGGAAAATGATGCACCGATATTCTGGCGAATGTACCATGTCAGAACTCAGGTTGTTTGCTATGCTACCAACGATGATGACAATGAAATAATCCTAGTTGTAGAATTTAATTCTGTTTCATCTTTGACCACCTCGGCTCATATCGAATTTGAAATCAAATGGCAAACCGAAGATTACACCAATATGAAAAACAATTACTTGCTCCTGAAAGTGAAAGTTTTCAAAGTGGACAGCAGCAATCCAGGATAATATGGCAGAGTAGCTCACGTCAACAATTTCATACATTCGTTGTTCAGTGTGTAGATATGTACTCGAATAACACACAGCGTGGAGACTTACCCTAATCGAACTTATCTGTAAAATCTCTTAACGTACTGAAAAGAAGTAAATAACAAACATTTGGATTCCTTCGATGTATGGACGCCTAACAAACTAGATGCATTCAACAGCACTGAGTTAACAGAAGCTGACGATCCTCACAATGTTGGATTCAACGACCGTCAGTAGTATATGGGGGCAATTTAGCGTCAATTGGTTTTTATCATTAAAAACGTGGTCCCGGCCCTTTGGCGTCAAGATTTTTAGCGTCAAACAATCACCCTGGGGCACTTTAGCGTCAGTGGGAATTTTGTATAGGGAGAATAGGAATGGAACAGGTAGGGTGACGTCACGGTACTGCACACTTGTAACAATGCAAGTGGCTGACCTGAATACACGCAACTACTCTAGGGAGGGACAAATACAGTAGAGAGACAAAGACATAGTCATACACTTAAATAACACATATATAGGCAAAGTGAGAACAAATATCTTTTCGAGGCATATGAAAGTGGCACTGAAAAGGGCCTTTGAATTTATGTTAACACCAGTTAATTAACATAGAGGGCATCGCTTAGGTCTTCTTCTCTTCCTCAAACTTTGTCTAACCTCTGGTCCATAAATAGGACTCGTTTCAGACAACCTTGTCTCTCCACATAGATCCTTCGTTTCCAAAGGGCTGTATCAGTGATCTAGGTAATTGCCCATGATAATCTGATATACATTGGATAGTCCGGGTTGAACAGCATCGACGATAGGAGGGTAGACGATTCTACGTTGGTCCACATCTTGTGACGAGGAACAGGTGAAGGGAATGAAGTGAACCGCGTTTATTTATAGTGGAAGACCGGATCGAAAAGGATTGAAATTGTTCACCAATCCCAACACGCGTTACAAAATTCAGGCACTTCGCGGAGTCTTTCTTCCAATCCGAAGAGAGCTACCCGTGACGTCACATTCCCTATATAGGTGTACTAGCGTCTGTGCGCAGTGAATCGATAAGACATTGTTTTCTGAAACATGACTGAAACTAAGTAGACGATGAATTGGGGTGCAACGGCTTTGGAGACGAAAAGCGATGCCATAGCAGCGGCTACTAAAGTTAACACAACACAACTTCCAGAAGAGACCAATTTCAACTGGGATTTAGTAGATTTTCTTTCTTCGCAAGAATTTGTTCCAGTACCAGTACCTTCGCCACCTTCTCCTTCTTTACCACACTTCGGGGATTTTAAACAGAGACAGAAGATAGAAAAAAGAGTTGGAAATTTTTTTTACAGCAGCAGAAAGAGGCAGAACAAGCATTTCTCCTTGAACAGCAACAGCGAGAAGAAGAAGAGGCAAGAAGGAAACGACAGGAAGAAGCAGTCGAGAAGAAACAAGGTCTAGGAGAGAAGGATAACAGTGAACCTCAAACGGTAACGGTACTCTTGGACAATTTGGCCGAGTTAAGAAATCTGAAACAAATGTATCAGACCTCTTTATTACGACCCAAGAGAAAAAGACCTTCCCAAGCCAAACAGTCTAACCCGGTTACTACACTGGACATACTACCCCTAGTGATTTCTACCAAATCACCAACAGGAGCAAGTCCAGAAGTAGGCCTTGGCTGTGGCAAAGGCAGGCAGTTAAAGCTGAAAGCTTATCGTTCCTGAGTTTGTTCTAAGAAAAAAAGAAAAACACCCAACGGTCCTTTTCAGGGCCACTCACTTCTTTCGAAAAGAGATAATATTCATTTTCCCAAAATCAATTAAAACTCAAAACCCTTTTATTTTTTAAACCCTATGATGTACGTGTGTGAGTGCGTTAGTGTAGACCATTATTATGCTAAAACATCAAAATCAAGAGACAGTTACGTTTGTTCCGTCTGGTCTATTCTGGTACAATTTTTTACAATCCATTGTCACAACACAACACAAAACTTTTTAAAAAAGTTCATATAATTCTTCTGTGTCTTTTTTTCTTCTTTCACTCTCTCTATTTTCTGATTTTCTTCACTTTCACAGTTTTTTTCCTCCTCTTCTTCCTCACTTTTTTCTCGTTTTCTTTTCTTTCCTGTCTCCTCTTTTTGAACGTGTCGGGGGTCTTCTTTTGCCGAGGGTACCTCTTCTTTCTCCTCTTGCTCCTGTTGTTTCTTAGGGCAGCCTGAAGACCAATGTCCTTTCTCTTGACAATGATAATAAGTATCTTGAATTTTCTCTCTTCTGACACTGGTCTTGCATTTTCGACGGTCTGGACATTCTGTAGCCCAATGCCCTTTCTTCTGACATATATAGCAAGTGTCTTGACTTTTATCTCGAAAGGAGGGGGAGGAGTCCGTCGGCTTGTCTGAAGAAAACTTTCATATGACACCTCGCAAAGCACTAATCAGAAGTTCGATCTGTGTGGGTTCTTTTATCGTGCTGGTCAGCTTGAAAGCGAAATGAATACTGAGAGGGAAGGTGCCAGTCCTTTATATATACACTGAGCCTGACATGGATATATAGGGGTCATGGCGTTTCAAATGTAGTTATTTGACTTCTTGCAGTCAAGATGAAACGATCGCATCATTTCGTATAGAAAGCAGAAGAAAGTAAGGGGCAGAAACGTGTTTTGTCGCCTCGCACAGTAGCAGAAGTCTTGGCTCAAATGCATGCCAGCGATTTTGAAGATGAAATGAGTCAACCAGAATCCAGACCCAGAGAGTTTGCACCCAACCAGAGTCTACCATCACCACCAGTAAACCCTGACAAGTATTACCACATCAGAGAAAAGGACAAACGCTCCTCTAGGAAATTTAGAACTACAGCCTACACGTACACATTGAAGTTTAAAGATTTCAAGTCCGACGTACCACTGGAGAAACCAGAAGGGTTCATCACCGACAGTTTGAAGTCCCCAGATTGGATCGAGTTTAGCAGCCCGTCAGAATTGACACCTTCCAAAGTTATTGACAAGTTTCAACACGTGCAACAATCGAACGACAAGTTTCACATCACTTATGGAAAAGCGACACTGTTTATGACCCACGTTTCTCTTCCCCAAGGGACAGGACAACGCAGAAAGGTGTTCATGGTGAACGAACTTCGCAGCACCAAAAAGAGCCTCATCCAAATTCACAACCCTCAAGACAAGATGTGTTTAGCCCGTGCCATCGTGGTGGGACAAACTTATGCCGACAAGAACGATGCGGCAGAATGGAGAAGAGCTTGGAAAACTATTCAACAATCGGACCGAGCCAAACAACGAAGAGAAGTAGAACTCTTGTTACAGCAAGCGGGGATAGCCAAAGACACCACTTGTGGCATTCCTGAAATGCAAAAATTGCAAGACGTCTTAAGTCCACACAACACCTTGAAAGTGCACCCCCAAGAAGTGCGTGGACCTCTATTGTTTCGAGGCACAGATTTCAAAGACGGAAAATATATTCACGTCTAATATCACGATGAACAATTTGATTCCATTACCAGTATCACCGGATTCCTGGGATACAGTTATTACTGTGAGAAATGTGACTATAGTTATAACAATCGAGAGCAACACAAGCATTGTGGATCGAAATGTGAGGGATGTTTAGCCTCTAAGCCCTGTCTGGACCAAGGACAAAAACGAGTACATTGCTCTGCTTGTCAGCGCACGTTTGTCAGTCCAACCTGTTACCAACAACATCTAAAGACGCAAGGTTCACAGCGGAATTGTGCTTGTCAGCTCCTGAGATTGTTCCCAAGTTGTGGACAAGGCATACGTACCAGTAGTGCCAAGGCTCACGTATGTTCAGGAAAGAAATGATGTGACATTTATCACAAAACCGTGGACTTGGAACACCGATGCTACATTCAAAAATACCATTCCAAACATGAAGAAGAAGAAGATACTGACCAGAAGAAAGGGAATTTCATCTGTTTCGATTTCGAATGCATGCAAGAGACTCTCATTCACATTCCAAATTTCTGCGTGGCTCATAGAGAGTGTGAGAAGTGCATCCAAGAGCCTATCTTTACTCATTGCCCTCACTGTAGCAAGATTCCTGGAGGACGTGAAAAAATCTTTCGGGAACCAAACACGTTGGCCGATTTCGCCTAATTGATCTTAAGCCCTATCGACGAGACGTGGAACTAAGAGGACATCGGACGTTATGGAGATTGTCATCGCTCTGCCACGGTGATGGCTCACAATTTCTCGAGATACGATGGGAAGATTCTTTTGAGATACTATACGGAAGAAAGTACCGAACGTCCTAAAGTGACTTTGAACGGAGCCAAAATCATTTCCATGCAAGTGGGACAAGTGCAGTTTAAAGATTCGATGTGTTACTTGGCCATGCCTTTGAGTCGCATGCCTAAAACGTTTGGAATGACAGAAATGGCCAAGGTCTATTTTCCGCACTTTTTCAATACCAAAGCCAATCAACACACCGTTCTACTCCATTTGACTGAGGCTCACTACTACGAACCCGAGAACATGCTTACCGAACAAAGAGAAGCTTTCTACACTTGGTACCACACTCACGCCTCGGACCCGTTCGACTTTCAGGAAGAAATGTTAAAATATTGTCGTTCCGACGTGGACATTTTACCACGTTGCTGTGGAAAATTTCGAGAATTATTCATGGAACACGGAGGGATCGATTCTTTGAAAGAAGCCTTCACCATTGACAAAGCGTGTTCGTTAGTGTACCATCAACGATTGATGCCCGAAAACACCCTGGTAGTCATAAGCCCTCAAACGACGAACTTTGTCAAACGTCAATACTCGGTCAAAGCCCTACGCTGGTTACATTACTTGTGCGACAAGGAAGACAAATGAATCCAACAAGCTCGCAACGGAGGAGGCTAAAAGACCATCGGAACGTATTCGGTGGATGGCTGGGACTTAGAAAACCCCCAGATCTTGTACGAGTTTAACGGGTGCTTATTTCACGGATGTCCTATCTGCTACCCTCAATGTGACACTAAAAATCAGTTTTTGCAACGGACCATGGAAGTCTTGTACCAGGCCACTTGTCAGCGGCGCTTGAAGTTAGAAGAGCAAGGATACCAAGTGGTAGAAATGTGGGAACACGAGTACGATCGCCGATTGAAAACCGATCCCGAGTTTAAGCACATCGTGGAAAGTTACAAGCTGGTGGACCCACTGAACCCAAGGGACAGTTTGTACTGAGGACAGACGAATGCCACCTGTTTGCTGTACCAAGCCGACGAAGAGAAAGGAGAAGAAATCAAATACTTGGACGTGTGTTCGCTGTATCCGTAGATGTGCAAATACTGTCACTTTCCGCAGGGCACCCGCAATTGCTGAAGTAACACATCGACGTGGACAACATTCGGTAATAGGAAGGATTGATCAAGTGCAAAGTCTTGCCTCCCACGTACTTGTACCATCCCGTTTTACCACATCATTGCCAAGGAAAACTGATGTTTCCCTTGTGTCGTATTTGTGCTGAAACGTGCAACCAAGACAAACCTTTTCAGCACACTCTGGAAGAACGCGCCCTTGACGGGAACGTGAGTTAGCGTGGAATTGTTTAAAGCTCTGGACCTGGGATACCAACTGTTAGAAGTGTACGAAATGTACCACTTTCCCAAGACAGAAAAATACCACAAGGGCGACGAGACTCGAAAAGGTATTTTCGCAGACTACGTGAATGCTTTTTTGAAACTGAAACAAGAAGCTAGTGGCTATCCATCCTGGTGCGACACTCCCGAAGACCAAAAGAAATTCAAAGAGAAATACTGGGAGCAGGAAGGCATCGCTTTAGACCACATCGAGAAAAACGAAGGAAGGCGATCGTTTGCCAAAGTGATGTTAAATTGCTTGTGGGGCAAAATGGCACAACGACTGTGTTTACCCAAGACAGAGTATTTGACAGAACCTTCCCGCTACTTCCAGATGATTCACGAAAAAACTAAATACATGAAACACGTGGACGTAGTTCGTGAGGATTTGATCTTAGTCAATTACGAAGAAGAACTGGACTTTGTAGAAGGCGATGAATTCGGAAATGTCATCATTGCGGCTTACGTGACAGCCCATGCTCGCTTAAAAAAGTACGAAGCTTTAGAACTGTTAGGAGATCGTGTGCTGTATTTTGACACGGACAGTTGCATCTACATCGATCGCCTGGGTCAACCTCACTCTACCATCGAAGGAGACCGTTTAGGAGCCTGGACGGACGAGCATCCCGACGGCAAGATTTTAAGTTTTGCAAGTGGCGGTCCCAAAAATTACAGCTACGAATACCGAGACCCACAAGAAGAAGTACACACGGAGTGTAAAGTGAAAGGATTGACTCTCAATTATCGCACCAGTCGACTGGTTAACTTTGGCGTCTTGAAAGAAGCCTTCCAGTCTGGACAGGATGGAAATTTTAAAGTGACCACTCACGAACAGCACAAGATTGTACGTTTACCCACACACCAAATCGTTAGCCGGCCCTTTGAAAAAGTCTATCAAATCGTGTACCAGAAGCGAGTACGATTTCCCAATAAATTCACTTTACAGTACGGTCACGCTCATATTGGTCAGCATATAAAAAGGGACAACGTCCAAGACCGATAGTTCATTGGAACTATCAATACCAAGATAAAGGATGAATGATTTCAGGGAAGCACACATGAAGTTCAGATAGACACAATTCAAGATCGGTGATGCACAAGTGGAATGCGATGCTGTGCCTTGCGATGGCAGGGATGCCGTACGCTATGACCGCAGCGATTCAGTACCACATCATGGGAACTTTGCTATAACTACTACTACCATTCCTACCATGGAAAGTGATGCTGTGCGTGCCAAACCTGACTGATGCGAAAGCGATGCTACTCGTCATCATTCACCTTTTCACTTTACTGGTTTTCATGATGGATGTCATCATTATGAAACCATGCGGCTACCACCCTACGGATGTCATCCCAAACTGAGCAAACTCCTGCATATTTCACCATACCCTCATCTAATTCAACCTGTGGAATACGAATATTCGTTCCCTGTGAGATTGCCTGAATACTGCGACTTTGAAAGTCGATTCCGAATCTTCCGAGGAAAATGGCCAAAATATCTGGGAGGACCTACCCCCGAAGAATTAGCTAGAACCGGAATTATCTACTTTGGCAGAGCGGATAAAGTCAAGTGCTTCAGTTGCGGTCTGTCACTTCACGAGTGGGAACATAAATATTCCGCTTACCTGGAACATGATCGATGGTCTCCAGATTGTCAATACCTACCATTAGTGGCACCTCGTCATTGAAGTGGACTTACCATGTCGTTTAAGAAACCAGCTGCTTGGCTAGGAGTAAAACATTGGACAACTCCTAGACAAGTATTTCAACCCCATCTAAAAAATAATCTTCAAACATTACCAAACGAAGTGCAAGAGAAGGTCTCCAAGGAAATTTGGCTGGGACTTGCCAGAGCCAAATCTCAATTTGTGACTGTAGAACTTTTATGTCGAGAAATTCACAAGAGGAAATTGACAAAAGTCAACAAACAATTCAGATTTCACTGGATCAAGGGTGCGTTGTTCCTAATATTCCGCTTTAGAACTTTTACATTACAATATTTTAGTGACATTCTTGAGCATTTCCTGGAATGGCAGTGGTCAGAAATTACTCACAATGTTCGTTACTTTCGCTCTAGGATAAGTGTTTGACTGACATGGTCATGGATACTTTACAAGAGAACATTCGTGGTTTGCCTGTGGAGTTGAGAGAACGCATTTACCTCGAGTTGGTTAAAATACAAGTGAAACGCAAAGAACGATTGCATCCGTTACGTCACCGATGTTTAAACCACTGGTACCTGAATGCTATAAAAGGACTGATTCTGATTAAAGTGTTCCAGTGGTCAGACATTGATCAACTACTCGTAGGCGAGAAGGATTGGTTTGTTGTTAGTGATTGTATGTACTACAAGGTAGACTTTCTGCAACGAATTCCAGAAGAAGAGTTAGAGTGTTACCAAAAGCTCTTACACAACCGAAATTTAGTTCAAGGGGAAACTTCTGAACGGTGTGTGACGTGCAAGTTAGTGACCAAACAATTAGATTTGCCACTGGGGTACGACCATCTTTGTGCAGAAAGTACATTTATCGTCTCCGACAATAAGAGGTACAAAAAACGGACTATCATGCCACGACCTTTATCATTCGTGATACAACAGATTCCGTGGAAGGAAATCAATGACACTATTGAAACGGTGGAGGATTACGATCGTCTATTACGAGAACCGTGTCCATTGAATTGGGGTCGCCGTGTAGTGTGTCTTAGTAGCTTGCTTTCTGGGATTTCGTTTACCAGTCGATTCCTTGTGGACTCTTTACGAACAGTACATACCACCCAAAACATGAAAGTGGTCCCTTTAAATGTACACGAGACACTCATTCTGTTCAAAGCTTTGCGCTTTCATCTTGATACTTCTCAACTTCTACGGGAAAACAAGATTCGTCAAATTTTAGGCACAGAAGATGTGTACGACGACGTGTGTGTAGCTTGTGACTTGCACCCTCACTGGAAAGATGTACGTGACTGGAAAAGTTGGGGTTTTGAGGCTTGGACAAAAGAAGTGGCACACTATGCCCAAGATTTGTCATCCTAAAAAATGAAACGTTCAGTGAAGAAAGTAACTTTTAAACCAGTGTTAGTGACAGTGCCAGAAGAAGAAGAAGTCGTGACCGAGGAAAACCACTCTCTTCAGGACAGAAACATTATCGACATCCCTGAAAGGCCATTCCGGGAAGACTCTTGTGTGACTGTGCCAAGGAGTGTAGAGACTCTAAGAACATTACACACTGTCCCTACAGTTTCACCTCTTGATCACCACAAATGTTGTACAGAGACTTGTTTATATTCCACTATGATCGTTTTGATGTGTCTTATATTCATGTTCTTAACCATTTGGCTTTTATGTATTTTTGCCTTTCGTGTTGTTCACAATTAAATATGACAATAAACGTGTCCTTAAAAAAGTATAAATAAAACTCTTGTCATGTCTGTCTTCGTGTCAAAAGTGACATTTCTTACACTACTATGGCTACCTCTACTGTCTCTGCTCCCTCTTCCTCCACTGTCAAAGTTATCGACGAACACGTAGATCGGACTAGTCGGGAGGCCTTGTATCTTCGCCATCCCTTTAACATGCTCATTGCTGGACCTAGCGGTTCAGGCAAAACCGAATTTGTCAAACGTTTGATCGAACATAAACATCATTTGATCGATCGTCCACCTTAACGAATCGTGTGGTGTTACAAGGAGTGGCAATCGGAGTATAGCCTTCTGCGAGAAAGTCAAGGCGATTGCATCGTCTTTGTGGAAGGCAATCCTGGCGAAGACGACGGGATCGTGTCTGACCCTAGTCAAACTCATTTGGCTATTTTTGACGACATTTTAGGAGAAGACGAAGAAGAAATTAAACTATGGTTTACCCTCAAAGGGCATCATCGTAATGCCAGTGTCATTTACATTGCCCAAAATTTGTTTCAACAAAGTAAAGCCCATCGTACCATCAGTCTCAATACTCATTACGTGGTGTTGTTTAAAAGCCCTAGAGCTCAATCGCAAGTGCAAGTCTTAGCTGAACAGTTAGGAACACTTTGGCTGACTCATGCGTACGACGATGCCACTCAAACCCCACACATTTATTTACTCGTGGATTTAAAACCCACCACTCCCGATTATTTGCGATTTCGTACCCATCTGTTTCACCACTGGTGCCAAGAATGAGGGCCTGTCGTGTACACGTCCCCTTCGTCCACTTAACAACAACCAAAACAAATCTATAAAAACCTCGGTCACTTTGGCTCTGTCTCACACATCGTTAACATGACGTCCCTTCAGTCTCATCTTCCTATCAAATTGATTCGTGCCTTGTACGGTATCAGTCGCGAAAAAAATCCACAAATACGTGCTCGTGTCTTAGAAGCTAATCTCAAAGAAGTCTTACGATGGTTTACGGTGACAGCACGTCAATTACTGCAAGGCATCATTCAGACTCCACATCAAACCAAACGTTGTTTTTTTTTGGAGAGAAACAAAGTAGCCTTGACGCAGTTATCCGATCCTCGCATTGACACTCAAACCAAAAAATAAATCATTTTGAAACCTGGAGGAAGCGGTTCTCTAGGAGGTGTCATCATTCATTCCCTCTTAAAATGGGATCCCAATGATCCCAAAGTTCTGCCCAAGAAAAAAGCCACGAACAAAAGTACCCATAAGAAAAAGAAAAAGAGCAACTGTGTCAAGACCAGGTCACAGCCTCAGAAAAAGAAAATGAAAAGTCCACAGAAATCAGCTTCTACCCGCAAGAAAGCGTCTCCAAAAAACTTCTCCAGCGGTGACTCCCTCTTTCTCTTTAGCGGCAGTGGCCGCTGCTCACAAAGTACCTGCCCACAAAATCAAAGTACAAGAGAGAACGGGTGTGTTACAGAGTTTACTGGATTTGTTCAAGCAAGAACTGTCCAGATTTAGTCCGTTGAGAACTCCTCCAAGACGTGTGATGCCTGTCATCAAGTTGATACGACGTAAAGTCATTTGGTGTCGACGCATTCAAGTATAACAAGACCTGAGCCAAACGAAAGGTGTTGTTGTGCTCCTGAACACCCAAAGATGGCCCCACCAAGAAGTGCACACTGTCACCATCGTCGTTCTTCTGTCCAAAAAGGAAAAGGAAAAAGAAAAGACAGTCACGTCATCCCAAAAACACTTAGTCAAACATCGACGTCTGTCCCTGAAAAGTCACAATCGTCCAAAGAAAAGGAGAAGTCACCAAAGAGGAGGATGGTTGGCTAGTCATTTATTACCAAATATGATCAAAACTCTTAAATTTATTTAAATCCATGACCACTAGCCAAAAATAAGATAAAAGGACGCATGTTAAGCCATGGACTTTAGTGTATGTTGTGCACCAAAAGATGTCTCCTCATCGTCGTTCTCCTGTCCAGAAAGGAAAAGGAAAAGGACAGTTTCGTCATCCGAAGAAAAACGCTTAGTCAAACATCGACGACACCCCCAGAAAAGACACACTCGTCCAAAGAAAAGAGGAGCCATCAAAGAGGAGGATTCTTTGGCGATTTTGGAAAACACATCGTCACCTTTATGACGAAGCGATAGTCCTCAGAAAAGGATAAAAGACCGTGTGATAAGTCATCGATGTTAGTGTATTTTTTGCTGTGTGCCACGGAACCAATGAACCAACCGAGAAAGATGTCACCCCAAAAAAGACATTCCTCTTCTACCCCCAAAGGAAAGAAAAGGAAAGGACTGCCACCTCGTTGAGCCAAACATTGGGACATGTTGTCCGTCCTGTCCAAAGCTCCTCCACCCATGCTGAAAAAAAACTCATTCAAACTTCCTCTAAAGACGTCATCGATAACGTGTGCGAATATTGTCTGAATGTCTTGAAAGGCGCAATACCTTTTGTCTAAACACCAGAAAGAATGCTTCGCCAAACATCGGCACGTTCTTCGCGAAATGGTCCAAATGAAAATACCCATTGGTCAACAGAAAAAGATGTTGGTGCAACGCGGATGAATTTTGCCCTTTTTGCCCATGTTGCTGAAAAGAGTAATGGGAACAATAGGAGGACGCTTTCTGAAAGGACTATTGGAAACGATGGGAAACATCCTGGGAGGATGAAGATAAAAAGGTCCAAGAAGAAAAAAGGGACCTTTGGAGTCAAAAGATCTCAGATGCGATCCTTGATATCCGATGGAAGGACGAAAACTGGCTTCAGTTCCTTACAAACGATGGATGGAATACCATCGTTGGCAAGAACAACGAACCCCACATTTACCTCCCAATCCTCATTTGACCGAGATGTCCCAGTTACAACACGAATTGCAATCATTGATGGATCGCAGCGATTTGTCAGAAACGGAAAAAATCTCAACGGTAGGGTCAGTTGTTGCAACGACTGCAACTCTTTCACCAGAAAGCTTTAGACGAAACAGCTCTACCCACTCTGAAAGATTTTAAGGCTTTGATGAAACGTTCACCAACACCACCACTACCACCTCCAGTGGTCAGGACAGATGCAGCCCCATGGTTGCCTGAGGAAGGAGAGGCAAGAGAAGTCTTTCAAACACCGTCAGCTGCTCCCATCCCTAGTAAGATTTCAGCGTCCTTGTTGATCCCTTCACCTACACCGCAACGAGAAGAACTAAAGCTTGGGTTAAACAGATGATGTCCACTCCACCTTCGACAGAAGTGGAAAAGAAAGAAGGAAAAGCAGAAGTTAAAAAAGAAAAGAAGACCCAAGCCATTCCATTACCACCACCAACACAGCCACTGCCACCAACACTACCTTCGACTTCTACTCCCGTGGCACATCGGACACGTAAAGCCGTTTCTAAACCACTTCAGAGTACCATGAGCGAAGAGTGGATCACTTATTTAAAAACAAAAAGGAGAAGGTGTTAGCCAGCATTTACTACGATCCATCCCATCCTGCAGGTTACGGAGGAGCTCAGAAATTGTATCGTGCTGCCAAAACTCGACTGAATAGTGTTCGTTTACCTCAAGTGGAACGCTGGTTACAAGAACAAGCCACGTACACCTTACACAAACCCATTCGATGAAAATTTTCCAGAAGTTGCACCCGAGTGGAGGGCATCGATCATCAATGGCAAGCTGATTTAGCTGATGTCTCTCATTTGGCCACCTACAATCGTGGTTACAAATATTTGTTTTGTGTCATCGACGTCTTTTCTAAATTTGCTTGTGTCGTGCCATTGACTTCCAAATCGAGCAGTGAGTTAGAGCGAGCCCTCAAACTGGTGTTGAAACAAAGTGGGCGTCACCCTCTTCGATGGCAAACTGGCAAAGGCACCGAATTTCTGAACCAAGCTTTCCAAAAAAGAATTGAAGAAACGTGACATTCATTTTCCACCACCGACAATCCCGAAACCAAAGCCATCATCGTGGAACGTTTTCACCGCACCTTGAAAGAATGCATGCGGAAATATTTTACTCATCAACACACTATCAAGTACATCGATGTCTTGCCACACCTCGTCCAATCGTACAACCAAACTTACCATCAGAGCATCGGACGTGCCCCCCAAGAAGTGACTCCCGACAACGAAGTGACCGTCTTCGACCGCCTGTTTGGCACGTCCCCAACTGTGACTGTCCCCAGGAAAGGTGGAGTGTTGGCATCAGGAGATTGGGTGCGCATTGGCAAAACCAAACGCACTTTCGACAAAGGTTACTTACCCAACTGGACCACCGAATTGTTTGGTGTCACCGAACGTGTGCGTGTTCGTCATCATCCTGTCTATAAATTGGAAGACGTGAACGGGGAAGTGTTAAAAAGAACGTTTAACTTACCCGAGTTAGAACGTGTGACCAAAAAAGAAGACCACATGTACGAGATCGAAAGCATTCTCGATCGAAGAACCCGAAAAGTGGGAAAACGACGTGCCAAAGAAGTCAAAGTACGTTGGAAAGGATATCCTCCCAGTTTTGACTTTTGGATCGATGATTTGCAAATCATCGACTATAAAAAGAAGTGACCATCATGCCATTCAACACAGCCTCAGCTACTGCAGTGACCACTCCGTCGCCCAGTTCTTCTCTGCAAGATTACAAAAGCAACCCTTGTGGGTGTGGTGTGGAGAACGTGTGCCTAAAACGCAAATCGTCTTTTTCTGCCAAATCTTTGTGGTGTATTGTGTCATCGGTGCTGCCATTGCCAATTAGAGTTTGCAACAAGGAGACAAACAATTGTGGACCATTTTACTTAGCAGTTGCATCGGTTACCTACTCCCAATCCGTCTCTGAAATATTCCTTTCACGGAAACAACAACAACGGGAGCTTTATGTCCAACGTTAGTCCCCCATCCAACAGTCACCCTAACCATCCTCTTTTAGACTCTCCTCTGACTTTCAGTGACTCCTCGGACACTAGAACTGTGGAATTATGAACAATTTTACTTAACGTTACCAAGTGACAGTTGCATGGAGGTGTTTCCCAATAATACCTTATGCTGTTACACGGCCAAACTACCTCAGACCATCCAATTGGATCACGAAGCCCATTGGGAAGTGGCTTTAGTGGAAATGATTCACCCTACACAAATCAAAAACATCGTCGAAAATCAAAACACTTTTACGGTACAAGTTTATGACGAACAAGTGCAACAACACTTGGATGAACGTAGCAGCGCAGTTGACTCTATGAAATCACAAGACCCCAAAACTAAACGAACCAGTTATCGGTTGAAAATTCTCTCAGGCTATTATTTTAGTGGTCAACATTTGGTGAACGCTATTGCTGACAGGTTCAATAACGTGTTTGGTAAAGTCTTGGAGAAAACCAGAAAAAGTATCACCACCGAATACCACAAAATAGCTCGTCGCCTAATAATGAAATGTTCAGAGGACAAAGTATTGACGATTACGTTTTGTCCTGAAATGTATGACATTTTGGTGGAGACCCCAATTTGATCAAGATTGCAAACGAAATAGCAGGCGTGACCAGTAACTCGAATTTTGCAAAATATTTTCATTTTCCTGTAGAAATGAACCAAGGACTGAATTTGATTTTTGTGTACTCCGATGTGGCGGAGTACAACGTGGTGGGACACACCTCCGTACCGTTACTGCGTGTCATTCCTTTCAAAGTGGATCCTGCCACGAACGCTGACGAGGAAGGTGGAAACACTTATCAAGTTCACCGCGAATTTGTACATTCTCACTATTTGCTCGTCAGTACGTCTTATTTCGACAGTCAACATTACTATAAAAGTAGATCTGGGACAAAATATTTCATTCACCACAGGGAAAGACACAGTGAAACTCCATTTTCGAAAACGATTACTCTAACCTTTTGTCAGTCATGTATCCTGTGTACCAAGGAGTCGCGCGACAGCGAGGACATGGTTTAGGTGATATGCTAAAATCAGCCTTTCGTTCGGTGGCTCCCGTTTTGAAACCGATAGTGGCACGGGGATTACACGCCTTGAAGGATGCGCGTTGACTCAAGGTAAAGAATTTCTCCAAAATGTCATCATTGACAAACAAAATCCCAAAGAAGCTTTCTTGAGAGCAGGAAAAAATGTTTTGCTTCAAACAGACAAAGACATTTTGGGCAGGCGAGAAACTCTTATAAATGCCCTGGGCGATGCCGAGTCAGGCATTCCTGCTTCCCTGATGCCACAGCAAGGACAAGGCAGATAAAAACGACGAAGACACCCCTTCAGAGGACTTCACACCCCTAGTGCTAAAAAGACTAAGAAAAGAAAAACCTTCCGAGAGTTAGACGTTTTTGATTATTAAATCAGAGAAAATGATGCACCGAGAGTCTTGCGCTTGTTCCAAGTTGGAACTGGATCCTTTTGCCATACCACCCACCATGACGACGATGCAAGAATCCCAATGGGTCGAATTTCATCCCGTCTCCTCTTTGACGGATTCAGCTCCCATCGAGTTTAAAATCAAAGAACAACCCGAAGATTACATCGATCTGAATAGCAGTTGCTTGTACCTAAAACTCAAAGTGATCAAAACCGACAACACCAATCCGTCAATAATTTCATGCATTCCTTGTTCAGCGAAGTGGATTTGTACTTGAATAACAAACTGGTCAGCAGTAGCATAGATACTTACCCTTACCGAGCGTACCTGGAAAATCTCTTGACGTACGGAAAAGAGGCCAAGAACACTCATCTGGATGCTTGCGTGGTATGGAAACCTGACACCGCAGGTGAAGACACTTTTAACGACACAGCCCTGACAGCCGATGACAATCCTCACAATGTGGGTTTTAACGACCGACGAAAGAAAATCCTGCAAGGTCGTAGTTTAGAAATGATATTACAAATTGGAAGAATTTTTCCCTTCTATGGAAAGAATACTCCATTTATATTTCTCTTCATATCCCCAAACGTTCTTCCTTTACGATTTGATAACACGTTTTCATCGTCACACATTTAGGTATTTGCACGGGTGCCCAAACGACTTCACATTCATTTTGGGCTACGATAATTTTGTACGTGCACGTCTCAAGCGCTTATAAAAACTCATCATATATGTGTAAATCCATTACGAGGTGTTAAATATCGGTGAGATTGCATTTCAAGGCATTCGTAGTGTCCTGGCGGCAACTGCAATGTTTTCTTGTGCAGGCGGTCTGTGGGCTTTTTTTCACTGTGGTGATTGCCTATTAATAGATAGTGTAACACCTACATTGGACGTATTTATAAATGTGCATCAGTCCCCTTTTTATGTGAAAGTCTGTGTATAATGTGGACACTTGTGTACATTTCTGTATTGCTTCCGCTCTGGTCGAACAAAAACAGGTCGGGTATCTATACACGGTTTACTCAGTCACATCCTCCGTATACATGTTTCTATAGGCAACACTTGAACCATGTATATCTGTATTAGCACTCCATCATATTTAAAATGCACTTAGTCACTAGCTCGGATAGCCTATGCGAAGTCACAAGATAGGTTCAGGTTACAGTATTTATGTGTGTGTATGTCATATGCCCTTACGAAAATCCTTATTTATGTATAATTATGTAATTTCTGGTACATACATGTAAGTCTCCTTCACCACGGCATCCTTAGTCTTAGAACGCCATGCTTCAATGATTGTACCTGTACATGCCGTCCTCGACCTACCCTACAGGTAGCATTGTTATTATCGTTGCTATCACTTTTTCCCAGGTATCCATCATTTCGTAAAGCTCTGCGCTCACACTGTATTCAAACATCACATATGCAGGCCCACAGGTTTATGCCTTTCCTCATTAAAGCTGGTATTGTAATTATATTTTACCTTTATGTTTCATTGTTTTATTAGACTTCTGTTGTCAATTTATGTGTCAACTTTTTGAGATTAACTCCAATATTGCGTTCTCAATGAAAGATGCAGGATAACAGTGTTATCCGTTTTGCTAGATTTGTCCTACAGATTAGAACTAAATGCAAAGACAAAAAGCACATAATTCAAGACGAAGACGTCGCCAGTCTGCATCCTGACCTTTTCCCAGTGTGAAAATATCTGACAGACAAGGGTGGTAAATAAACTTACCCTCCAGCCACAAAGTGCCGGACATTGACACGCCCGGAAACAGATCCGGCACCAAAGTCACCATTAAAGGATTCAGCATTTTTGGCAACTCTGTACATTGCCTCCACGGGGTTAAACTTGATTCCTATTGCGGAACATCGAGGGACAGAGCTAATAAACATCATATTTTCCTCTCACTCAGCCGACGTACGGACAGGTTGCATGGATCAAACATCCGATAATCCGTCCCAAACTGATGATCTTAACGACATCCTCCCGACCCGGATGGCCTAGGCCATATACTAGGGACTACGAAGGGCTAAAGTTTCAATATTATGAACTCAATCACTAACAGTCCGGCTTCCAGTACGTCTATCCTGACTTTTGCAGACATGTGCAGGGACCAGCTTAACCCTCATACCACCTCGAAAAACTCTTCCGGCACTATGCCTCGAATAGTTCCCCACGCTTCAACAGATCTAGCTTCACAATGTTTCCACACTCTGCCACGAGAAGAGACTCTTTGTTCAGCGACTGTCTCGAAGTCACGGATTCTAATTCAAGGCATCCTACGAATTTAGTGAGCGACAGCTAAGTCTCAATCATTACTGGATACTTTAACCTCACCAAATGCAACCAAGATGAAGTTGCTTGTTTTCCAGTGTTGTCATCTACTCTACTCTATTCGATCGCAAGGTAAGTTTCAGCCTCCGAACCACCGTTGAGGAAGTTTTCACCTTTTACCCCTGGAGTTTTTCCCTTCTCCTCCCACTCCATCAATAACCTTGACCAGAGTTTCAGCATCTGTTGATCTTACGACGTAACGGAATAGTCGGCCTTCAATGTCTTTCGCAGTCTAGGATATTCTAGGATAGTTACAGACATTCTGACCTGCGTCCATCATCATTTCATCGGCGGTTCTATCTTTGCCACACACCACTCTTTCATTTTGAAACCCCATCAGTTGACAGCGATATCGCCGCTTATGTGACGACAAAGTCACATTCCAGACGTATGGACCAGATGGCCTTTGATGACCCTCGGCAGTTAGTGCGAAATATAGTTGCCGAGACTTTGAAGTGATATTTTCGTCTCTATTGCTTCTTCCAACACGCGAAACATAACCTATCTTCTCCCACTCCGAATACGTCAGGGCATGCATGGGAGTCGGTACCAAGAATAGCCAGTTTACTGATAGAACCACTCTGCACACGTTGACCAATGCCGTAACCGTAGCTACATATTTACAATTGTCGGAACGCGACTCAGTGATCTCAGCCTGCACTTTGTTGAGGCGCCACCATAAGGCCAAACGAAGAGCACATTCTGTATCCTCTAACCTTCTTGTTAACGGCCAGATTGAATAAGTCCGCAAAAGAGCCACTCAGGAGACCAATTTTCATCCCTCCCATAACCACAGCGTCGACACAGGGATAGAACGGGAAATCAAGAAAAGGAACCAAGGGCCAGACATAGGACACGAACCTCTGAAAACAGTTCCAATGAAGCTCCATGCAGCGAAAGTCACAGTTCTCGTACACCAAAGCGGATATAGAACTGAGGGGTCCAAAAGTTCATTCAAGACTTTTCTTGGTCCCCAGGGAAAACCGCACTCCATGTCCGGTCATCGACTTAAGCTACACTTATCTAACATTTACGCCCTTTAGTTCTTAAGGGAACACAACAGCGCATTTGAATGCCACCCATGAGGGAGACTTTGCTATCAGCGTGGATTTACACTGCGCATATCGTCATGTCCCTATTCACAAGGCTTCCACGACGTTCCATCGATTCTCCAAAACATCGTATGCCAATTCAGGGCACTCCCAATGGGGCTCAACATCAGTCTCCACTCATCCGGTGTATTGAGTAATGGCGCATGTACGAATCATTTCTATGGTGGCAAAATCAAGTTACCTGGTCGACAGCCTGAAGAAACATCAGTGAGTTAGATCTAACAAGACACTATAACCC
This sequence comes from Megalonaias nervosa, assembly GCA_016617855.1. Lineage (NCBI taxonomy): Eukaryota > Metazoa > Mollusca > Bivalvia > Unionida > Unionidae > Megalonaias > Megalonaias nervosa. Next base: position 9,956 of record JAECUM010020554.1, on the reverse strand, counting down.
TTGATAGCAATCTGGACTTCTCTATTACTATCTCAACAATTTGTTGGCCTAGGTATGGAGTTCAATACACGAACAGATATGTTGTCTCCCTCAGGATCGGGCATGGAAAACCGAACCATGTACAACAGCTTGAGAGTACAGTCTCTACCGATGCATGTACGGAAAGCTGGGGAGCCCATATAATACCTTCGGAAAAGCAGCGGTGCATGTTCTCAGCAGGAATGACATCTTCGTATCAATAAATTCTGGAGATGACGATCATTGTGAGTCTTTCATTGGTGACAGGAATATCTGCATAGCAAGGGAGTTCTCGTACTGTCCATAACAGTGGCCACTTATCTAAAATGACAAGGAGGAACCAAGTCCTACCGTGGCGACTTATCACATACGATAAGGAGGAACCAAGTCCCAAGACAGTCACGTCATTGTGTGGGATGTTCTCAACAACAAATCCACGTACGAAACAGGCCCTCAGAAACAAACAATTATCACAACTAGTCGTGGAGAGAAACGCATTAGGAATAAGTCCCTACACACCGTAAGCATACGAAGGCTAATGTCACGTTTTATATTCTTTTTGAAAATATATTAAAGGTATCGTTTTTTTTGTACTGTCCGGTCATATGACGAAACATTCTAATATTGGAATGTTGTAAATACGTTTTTTAATGTCGCTTGACCTCAACTTTCCGTTAAAATGAAGAATAATGGAATTTGAACAAGTAGTAAAACAATTACTAGAAAATGCATTTCGTTTGCACTTATTTATCCTTTAGTGCAAGTCATTTTACATAATTTATGCTACGGTTAATGTGTTTTATCATCCTTTATTTTTAAAGAAAGCTGATTTTTTTTTTAAATAAAGGAAATACGGTTCTTCTTTTACATACAGCGGTACGTACTGACTAGGACCAAAATGTCATAAAAAATCCATGTTGAAGACGCATTGATCAATGCGTTTTTTTCATTATCTTTCATTTAGGAAAAGAATTATTGAATTTAATGAAGAAGTAAAGAAAATAATAGTTCTTTTCGCACTGACTTTTTTTTTGTGAACTAAAATCTTTGTCTCATGTCAGAATCAACACGTTTCCCCCTCAACGCTGATATCAGCCTGATTCCACGTACATCACTTAAAAATATTATTTATTCAAAGGTTATGTTTTAAATTTTTCTTGAAACGTATTATCTTAGCTAGAATTGAAAGAACTGCTACCTACACATCTAAAACAGCAGTTTATCATCAAATCTGCCTGTATATCCATCTATACATCCCACCAAATACCCAACAGCTAATCACCTGAAATATAATCGGCTGAATCATTATTATCTACTCAGGGAACCACCCGCAAACGTGCCGACGCAAAAAATTAATTAAGTAGGTAGCTATGTGTAGTCCGCTGTTATACTTCTTTACGAACAAATATAATGATTTAAATGTCTGCTTACCTTCCATTCAAATTTCCAATCTAAATTTAAGCGTATTTGCATTCGTGACCGTAAGATTTGTCAAGAGATCAAATTATCAGTGTGAAAGAGTCATCGTAAGTATAGTATGATATTAAAATGTAGGACCATGTACTGCACCTGTGGTCTTAATTGGAAATCATAATGGCTTCCCTGTACAGTATAATATTGACGTGCCTGATGATTTAGATGTGGTATACAAAGTCTTACAGTTTACAACTCTAAGACAACAGACGAATCAGATAAACTCACATACGCATTCAGATTTATTAAACCTGCCAACAGACGACTTATAATGTTCTCAGGTTTAGATCTGCATTGGATAAAGGGCCGAAATACAAAGCAGGATCTATCACTCCAACTTGCATATTCCATTCTTTGCTATTATTGTAGTTACGCCATTGCATGAGTCCTAAGTCCTTGCACACATAAAAACGTATACACTATTTCACGCTCAGCTTGAAGACTTTGGGTCAGTAATGTGATCTCTGCGGTATTGTAATGATGAATAGGCGTTGCTTCAATAATTAGAACAATGAAACTTCGTTCGAACTTCAATCAGCAATTCATTTGAATACTTGGTCAGTAATACAATTTTTCTAGACAAATATTGTTTACCAACATAATCTTTATAAATCTTTAAAACCTGAAATCGCAAATATTTATCAGACAATTGATCAAAACTGTTTAATATGGAACGAATCTATACACCATCGGGATGAATTCAAAACTAGAACACATTTCATACTCACATTATTTAATATTCAGATGTTGTTACCGAATGTTCATTTAATATTGAATAATATAAACAAAATATAATGCTAAAATAGCATGGTCCAGTCAAGTAGAACTTGTGCGTGCTTAACAGAGTCGTAAGATGCAATATGTCATAAACGCAACGAATTAAACCTAATACAAAAACGAATTACATAACAGTAGAAGTAAAACGTTTGTGCAAAGGCCACAAGACTGGAGTTGCTTTACAATGGAGGATGTTAAAAATTAGAAACAAATCAAGATAGAATTACATGTGAATGTGCAAAACGTATGAAATAAAGGCTGCATATCTTTATGTCATAAATATGAATACAGATAACGATCCAAAAGCAACTCTTTTCATGCTGTTGTTTACCTAACATTAATATCTATACAATATATACCAATGGGCACAAAATGTTTCACCAAAATATGCATACATTATACTGCTTTTGCAGACCCTAAAGAATTTTTAACGTAAAGGTAATACACTGTATCTCAAATTATCCTTCATTAGGAATACATCATCTCCTACGGAAACGTACGCCATGGTTCTGATGCATACTGTGATGGAATTAAGATTTAACAAGAAGCAAGATAGTAGAAGAATTTACCTTTATCCAGTCATGCACTGCATATTTTTAAGTTCGCTGGTTTTTGAAACCAAGCACAATTATAATCATATTAATGACACAAATGGAAAACAGCATCATACATTATCACATCCCAGATTATAGCTCATTTAAATGAACATGAAAGCAACGCACTATCAGATAAGGTTTCGATTGACTTAAGACAAACATCCCTACTGCCAGTGATACAAAGTGGATTATCTTCGCTCATACAAAGAGTCATTTATGACGGACGTTGATGAAATAGACCTGAGAACGTGGGATTGGTTTGCACACCGTTAGTTCACCAGTAGGTGTCATGTCTGAAATAAAATCAGTAATACAAGTTTGCTCTCTTGTGCACCATTTAGTTTGTGGAATAATGAATAGCAGTTCCATTTGGGAAAATTCAAATTGCAGTGAAAAGATTTGGATATTTTTATAGCAAAGTCCAAAATGGTTGTGGAACATACATTCAATACAAAATGAATTGGAAACGGAAAATGAGTTATATCATTTTGACTTGATTGATAGAACATAAAGAATCAAAGAGTAAATCGATTTTAAGTAAAAGCAATTTGAGGAGAAAATTAACGTTTTACAAGGGTATTTTATGTCTGGAGTTTTCTGAAACATTATGCATGAGTTAGGGATCAAACTGTTTAAATCATCTTTTTATCACCTTGTAAGTCAAAGGGACTTTGGAATGAATCCATAAAACTTTGAGGACTATTATTCGATCCTATTGCTTCCATGCAGGAAAAGATTTGGATGAGGGTGTTCATTTTGCTGTTGTTTGCTGTTAGAGAATAAGTACAAAAATAAATAGGCATTATTCCTTGTGATCTAATCTTCGGACGTATTGTCCGTGAATCACTGAAGTTATTAAAAATTAAACTTGTTTCAAATGAAGATTCAGAGATTAATCTTATTGACAATGATTTTTGATTTCAAATATAAGTTGACAAAGACTTGTGAAATAGTAAGTACTAATCTTCATTTTACTCAGGCATAAATAAAATTAAGGTATGACAGAAATACAGAGGAAATACGTTTTCAGCATCTTTAAAGAGTTATAGATCTCTTGTTTATACTTTATAATCGTCTTTCAGCTAAATGTTATAATCCTAATGGAATCAAAAAGAAATTAAATCATATCATTAACACTCCTGGGAGGCGGAAACATAAGTAACTTTGTCATTCAAACGTGTTAAATGATTATCTTGGTAGAGACAGCCCAGTTAATTATTTTCAATCATTTTAGTTTTACCTGTCCCATTTTGTGAGAATGTAAAAGATGGAAAGCAGTCTAACTGTAGTGACTTTGATTTAACCTATTTTTGGAATTTAGAAATATTATACAATCGGAATATAAACTTTCACATAAACAACCACAAGTATAGAGTGAACTAAAACAATTATTATGTGATTATGAGCACTTATTTCCTGATGTTACCACACGATCGAATAAAACAAATCAAATATATTATGACGTTGAGATTGTAGATTCTACAGATGTGATACAGCATCGTTACAGAATGAGTCCTCTAAATCAGGAATGTTTGAAGAAATTCAATGTTTACTAGAATGATTTCACAGAACAAAGCAAACGCTAGAGTTCCCCATATAATATCCAGTCTAAACCAGATAAATTCTTTCGTATATGTACTGACAATAGAAAAGTGTCACCGAAACAGGTTAATTTCCGATGCCAAGAATATATGGCTGCATTGACAAAAGTGCACTGCAAAATATGTGTCCACGTTTGATCTATAGAAAGCATTCTGGCAAATCCCACTTAAGAAAAGAGCAAAAGAAAAAAAAACAAAAAAAACAATTCGGCATTCGAAGCTTGAGATGGATATTATCAATATAAAGTGATGCCGATTAGTATGAAACATTCTGTCAACATTCCAGCGTTTAATGAACATGATATCATCTTTTCTAGATAATTGTGACGTACACATCGAGACGTCATCATCTAGAACAAAGCCTTAATATATCAATTGGAATCCATTCGGAAATTTTTTGATAGACTTAATGATGCAAATCTAACAATTAAGTTCAGTAAAAATGAGTTTTACATTGCTGGTGCCACATTCTTTTGACATATTGTGTGACACGATTACGTTAAACATGAGTTAAGATCAATGCAATCTCTGAATTCCCAGTGTCTATTGGTTAAAGAGCAACTGATGCGAATTTTGATTAAGGCTGGATATTATTGGACAGTTTGTTCACGTTCTCCATAATTGCAGACCCCCTGACAAATTTGTTGGGTACAAAATCCAAATGTCATTGATCTCACAAATCTAAGGAATCATTTGACAAATTAAAGGCCAATCTTAAGGCGTACCACTTCTTTTACTCCTTATTTCATTCAATGTTTTTTATGAAGTATGTGTTGACGCAAGCGATGCTGGGTTTGTGGAGTATATATTAAAGAAGATAAAAACGGTGGGGATTTTCCACTGTGGTATTTTTCTAAACTACAAGGCAAGCACCAGAAAATTTATTCCACAATCAAGAAAGATTGTTTGGTTTTGATATTGGTTTTGCAATATTTGAAATGTATACTAGTTTTGTCTTTGCTAAAATTGTTAACTTAACATCAGCATCTGAGTCATAGTCTATATCCAATCTTTCTCCTGATTTTGGTTCTGTATATAAAATACCCAGTTTACTGTCGACTATTATAATCGGTTGCTTTTGTGTTTTCAACAGCTTTTATTTTCAAAGTTTGTGATTTGTTTCTTGATTTGTTCTTGTTTGTCTTGACTAGAATTTTGTGATGCTAGCTTTATAATAAGCAACAATATTGTGTTATATGTATCTTGCTAATGTTAGTTATTTAACGTTTTCTTCTTATTATGAGACGCTGAGGTATCTTAAAGTTTTCAGACTGACAGATAATTTTAGTTATTTGACTGCAGGTTCTCTGAATCCGCATTGCTCATGTTCAATAATTTAATTAGTTATGATTATCCTACAGTGTTCTAATATGATACATTTTGTGTGATACCAGTCAGAATACTGGGCAAAATCAGTGCATGCAACAGTTTTGTCTGACGGCGAGCTTCTGGTTTTGTCAGTGGCAACGATGACTGCAGTCTGGCGTAATCTAAATGTAGAGAAGTTGATTTTTATCAAAAGTCATCTATATCATATGTTATATAATGTTAGTAATGTAAAATGAGAACATAATAATGTCTTTAAACTAACAGTATCATGCCGTTCAAAACCTCTGCGGTATTTGTAGCTCTTCTATATAAAAAAAGATATGATATTGTGTTGTTGTTTTATATGCACCTCGCCAATAAGTTTAGATAATGTACCTAATAAATTTGGCCCCTGACAATTATAAAAAATAAATATTTTTAATTCCAGACTATCATTATCTAATTGTTGGAAGCCCAGGTAAGGGAAAACAAACCTATTAATAAATATTTTATTTAGGCCTTATTTTCTAATCATGTAGAAATTATTATATGTACCATCAATAATGCGTAACGTGCTATGTTGGAAAAAACTCTGATCAAAACCATGAAAGACACTATTGACGATATCATGCCTGTTTCTACACCCAAAGGTTATATTTCTGTCTGGAAAATGGACACAAGGTGCTGAATATAATTGTTTGGATAATATTAAAGTTTTTAGAAAGTACATTAACAAAATTAAACAGTATAATTCATTAATTAAAACAAAACTATAATTGCTTAGATTTATGTTACTCTTACCACGATATCAATAATCATTTTAAGATAAAAATACGTTTTGTTCTTTATAATGGGATGGATAATAAGGGCATGATGCAAATGTTAAAAGACCATGTGATGTTGTAAGCAATATGATTACTAAATTATAAACTTTCTGGCTGTCCCGGTTCCTATAAAACACAATACGCAACCATAAAGATCAACAGTAAGAAGCACATTACACAGTCATTAGTACCGTCACCAAGGTAATATAGTACACTGCTACTAGTAATAGCACCAAGGAAAGATACTACACAACCACCAGCACCAGCACCAAGTGGACACAAACAACTGTACAAGTGTTTCTAAATGAACATTTCATCCGCAAAACTACCGTTAAACCAAACTTTTTTAAAATCTTGGTCTTTACTGCAATAATTACTACTACCTGTTGTGAATGGTATGTTTATACTTCTGGATTATTTCGGTAATACCGGGATTAACAGGTGGATTAGACTGTATTATTAGCAGCATTTTGATAATTGTATGCATCTAGTATCCATTTAGGAATCTTGTTTTCCAAATACTATCCAGATACATTTGTATACTCTGTAAGTAAGGACATATCAGACAGGTATCAGAAAGGTATGAGACAGATACGATAAAAATACATGATATTTGGAAAATGATATGCAACTATCATTATTTTTAAACGATGTTATCAATTTATTGCACTTGTTACATGTCGTATTAGCATTTGAAGCAAATGAGATAATTTATTTATGTCAAAACTATACAAAGTTAATTTATTTATGTCAAAACTATACAAAGTTATATAAGTACAATTATAATGAAATAATACACTCGTTTACAATAGGTCATATATACCCTTTATACTCAGCCTCATAGTTTCGTGGTAGGACACAATTATCACAGCTAAGGCAGTTATTTTGTGTCCTTAATAATAAGGTTCAGCATATTCTTGGTTATCATTTTCCATTATAAAGGACTTCCACATGTTTCATTAAAATCATAATCAAGGTCATTTTAGTGTTATGTATATCTATATTTTTGTTTGTTCTGTATATGATCTTATTTAGTTTTTGTAAATTTTATAGATGGTTATAAAATGTACATAGTATTCGTTAGTTAGATTCTGTTACGAGAGTACAAATTACATGGAATTTATAAATATATGCTTATGTATGTGTTGGGAAGTACTAAGAATTAATCTTAATGACGACTTTGGCTTAATTTCTCATTGGTGGATGGGGTTTAGACGGTTCTAGACAAATTAAGTAATTTTTCATTTGTTGGGCAAGGTCACATGAATAGGTGTTTCGCAATAAAACGAGTAGTATGATCTGTCACGTGGGGTTATATTGTGAAGCAGTAAAAGGAGTATATAAGGAATGAACTGAGCAATTAGGTTCAATCCTATTTTGGAGCCATTCGTATTTCTTGTGTTCCTGTTGTAAGTCTGCAGACGTGATTTATATTGTACGTATATATTATTCGAGAGGAAAACATTTGTTTGGAATGTTTAGTGGAAATAGAAAGTGCTCATTATTTGGACTATAATATTATTCTGGAACTGTTGTGAATTATTCGAAGGAGTTCTGGACAACGCTATCTTGAAAACAACAATATTCTTGGCGTACAAGTACATTTCCAGTTTTGAAATTTATAAGGCTCTTTTCATTCCTTTGGATATTCATAGAAATTTATAAGGTTTTGTTTGGATTCACTTCATAATACCGTAGGTTGTTTGTTATGTTTGACAAAATTTGTTGCTTTTGCTTCTATCTGTTAATTAGTTTGTGACCATGGAGCCGTAAAAATATTCAGAGTTAGATTTAGCATTGTTAGCAGAGCTAGAGGATTTCTAATTATCAATAATATTATGACAATTATAACAGTTATTACCATTTTCACAGCCTTTTTCTTATTTTACCTATATTGCTTACCATTACTTATTTCTTAAAATTTATAGACTTGATCTTTCTGTATTTTAATAATTTGGTTAACTATTTTGGCAAAATCATTGGTTCCGGTATGGATAATATGCAACATGTCGGTATTGGCTCAATTGTGGGTGCATCTATAGGAACAACCTCAGACATTATTTCAGTTATGGCACAATCGTAGGTTTTGATTCAGTTATAGGTATAACCTATGGCATTGATTAAGTTATATGAAAAACGTTATGAATTTGTTCCGTTATGGACAGTAATTTAGATATTGCTTTGTAGTACCTTAGAATTCAGTTTAATGTCAACCTGTGTCTGCTCTGTTAGGATTTCAGCCACCTTTATAGGTAGGATTTCACTCCTTCGATTAATCATTTTCTCCACTAGTCAATCCATTTATATCCAGCACGTTATTTTTCAAAGCAATTTAACACCTATCCCTTCAAACCTCTTTAGGTATATAGAGGGGTTTAGAAAGAATACATATAGTAAAGTGTCTTATAAACACACATCTGAAGCAGATAAGTAATCCGTACGTTATATCTAGTGTCTTTCCTATACATTTTATTTTATCGCCCTTTCCTTGTAGTAGTAGGATGCTCTTGATGTTTGGCGTTAACGCTATTTTTCAGCGCCGAGAATAGCTGGTGGAGGAAGAACCCGGGATAACTCCAGTAATAGCCATGAACCCACAGAATGATACTGATAGACTTTCACACATACATGTATTAGCTGAATCCGTGACTCGGTCAGACGCAAACAGCGGGTAGATGGCAGTGATCAGTAAAGGCGAGTGGTTTAGACCACTCAGGCTCCCGACGCCTCGAAGTAGTAGGTTCTCATACAAATACATTTCATTGGTATAGATATAACTTGAGCAGCTATATAATTGGTATTCTTGTTTTCTCTACTTGTAATACCTACACCACTAATGTTTAAAAAGAAAAGATATTAATCGTTTAATGGATTAATAGAGACAGGAGAAACCCAATATGACTAGCCTCTTTGATAATAAGCAAATACAATTATTATGTTTTAGAACCGACACATACGAATTGGAGACCGTAGTTACTATTTGAGTCCATCGGATAATGATTTCGGATCAGCCAACGTGTTGGAAGATTCAGGTTTTCTCTGCAAAAGATCGCTTCTACAGGACACCCAAAGAAAATATTCACTCGAACTGAAAGGTTTCAAATAACCATTTTTATACTTGAAGCATATAATATGTAGTTTCATTTTGCTGCTCAGCCACGAATATATATAGATATACCTCGGTTTGCTAGTTATCTTTAGATCTCTTAAATACTCTCGTTGTGTATTTAGTTGTCTTTTAGATCTGTATAAAGTAACGTATATGGACTTGTATCAACATTCGATTCACTTTAAATTTCCAATGTAATCAGGGCCTAGGGGCCTCAAAATCTGGATGTGGCCGGGCCCTCTTACAACCT
>JAECUM010020553.1:0-18559 GCA_016617855.1 Megalonaias nervosa | reverse complement strand
TAAAGATTTATACATGTCTGGGATGCTTCATCAAGCACAGTGAGTGACAACTTTATCGTCTTCCCTTTGTCGCCAAGGTGATCCACAGAAATGGCTGGATGAAAGATAACTGCAACAAACTGGACCATTGATTTGAGCTATAATAATAAGCAAAGAAAGGAAGGAAAAGATAAGACTCTCTGAAACTAACAGAATACAATAAGTAGAAACAAATTTTAATGGTGTGAACTTCTTGCTTGCATTATGATTTTAGGACTGGCAACTGTAAAATAATTCATCTGCATACCAATTAATGGTCATAAACAAATTACACAGAACGCGCTGAAATTGTGAGAGAAAAGTATTCATTCTGAAAAGACTGTTTTATATTGGAAATCGCATTTATATCAGTAGATCGAAAAACGGAAATGCCTTTCTAGTTTCTACACAAAAAATTATGTGAGGTCATTTACAATGGTGTGCTAATACATTGATTAGATATAACCACGCTATATCTATTAGTATATCACAAGATATAAAATCAAAGTATTTAATGTTTACACGTACCCATTATGAATTAGTGCTAAATTTAATGTTTACTGAAAATTTCATGAATAAAAGTTGAAAATTGTTTAAGGTCTGACGATTTGAATTTATATTAAAATATAGTAGAAATCTGATAAATGATGGACATTAGGAATAAAACGTCTATCAACCTGCTAGTGTGTTTTTAAATCACGTGAAGTTTGCACCTTTGCCAGCGATCGTCGGCACGTGTTTAAGTTTTAAGCAACATACGGCCAGACATTAAATGAAAGGTGTGTCGTTTAAAAATAACTAATAAAAAGAACGTATTCCACTTAGTATTTATGAATATGATCCGAACATTGCCTGTCTAGTTCCACAAATTTACGTTGTTCAATGTGTACTTTTTTGTCCGTGCAGATGTCTTCTGTGAGTTTGTTTTTCATTTGAGTGTTTTTAATACTAATACAGAATATCCTGGTGTATACTTACACCACTTTTATCTTCAATTACACCGTATTATTGTTGTGACAACTATCTCTGAAAAAGGCCATACATTCTTCAAAATATCGTCGAAACAAACTCCGATGAAAACTATGGGAATTTAACAATTTTGGAATAATCGTGAAGTTACGATGGTCACCGTAAGCATCGTCGTTTAATTTGTATTATTTATTTTTAAATTACAGGTGTATCACTAAACTACCATTAAAACTGTCAAGAAAATCAATCAAGGGTGAAGGTGACAACACCGATAAACATGCCAATTCATTATCATCTCACCTGATATAAAATCAGAGTATTTTATGCAGACACTTATTGAATTAGTGCTATTCCTTTTGCGTTTCTTGAAAAGTGCAAAATATGAAGTTATATATGAATTTGTATATTATATATTGTGGGAGTTGGCTACGTGACAGGTATTAGGACTGAATGACCGAAAAGCTTATAGTACGTCTGTAAACCAATTAATGTGTCATGCCTTTGCAGTGACTATTGGTCGGCGGTCCATGAGCATATTCCAGTTAGAAAACAGGGTGAGAATTCCATCTCTTTGTCTGCATAGTGTACCATTCTGCACTTTCAGTGTGCCCCATCTGCCTTCGTGAAGTGCACACTTCGAGTATTTATTTATTATAGCTTTAAACAAAGATAATGTGTATAACCATAATGCGTACAGTGTTAATATAACCTTTTGATACAATAAATGTATTTGCAATATATTGATATATGAACTTTTGTCGATTCCGATTGGATATCCATGATGTCGGAGATGTTGTTTTCATTTCTTACAGCTATAAAGCGAGTTCGTTCCTTTCGTCTTCCCTCTTTTACCGTATGGCTGATGCGATGTACACGATTACGAATGGTTTTTGTATATTGTTTTTTTTTGGGGGGGGGGTTCGATTTCTTTTAAATAACTCAAATATGAAATCCCATTATAGTTATATCACGGCAATCGTTCATAAAGAATTATTATTTGCTAAGGTTTTCATGTGCATGTGCATGTCTAATGTGAATTGTACCTTTGAGAATGGGACCCGTGTGTTTCTAAATTGCTTGAACTAGTCGCGTCCTAGTGTTTCACTGCATTTTCTGGACAGAGTTACTTTATAAGTTCATAATAAATTCTAATAATTTTTTTTTTCATTTCTTTCATCATGTCAATCGATAGACAAGATATCTTTCAATAAATCAATCTGCAGCTGCACGTGCAGCACACTTCAATATTCAGATGCATGCGTGTGACGTAACATAGGTAAATGACACGAAAAATGGAGCCGGAGAACCATTCTACTACTGAGGAAAGATCATACCGTAAAATCCGTATGCTCTTTGAATCCTCTCCGACTGATACGAAGGCCGATTTAGATACGAAGGCCGATTTAGATACAGTTTACGGATATAATTATTGGTCATATCCTAGAAATTTTAGATGGTTTCATCGTTTTAAAGATGGTTTGGATTACATGAATTTGACCCACGTTCTGGAACACCGTTGTATGCGATTGGTGCATGCTGTGAAGGAGGCAGTTGATGAAGATGCTGGATACACAGTGGAAGATATTTCTGTTATAATGAGCACTAATTCCTCTCTTGTCTTTAATATATTGAAGAGTCAATGAAAGCTCAGCCAAATATGGAAATAATGAGCAGATACATTTGAATAGGATTCTCAGGGGTGATGAAACGCGAATTTACTTGATTGACTCTGACTCAAGAGAAACTACTAAAATCTGAATCAGAGAAAAATACCGGAGACCAAAGATAGATCGATGTAGTCAATACACTTTATGCGCATTATTATTTGATCGGTCCTCAAGTTATCTGTGCCTGATTTTACTAGTGTCACTGGACATTTGAATGTCTCCAAGGTATTGTTGGACACTACCGAACCACCCGACCTAGCATTGGTACCGGAGTTATCCATTTACTCGATGACAACACAGCGGCCAATAAATCTGCCTCTCAACAGACTTCATAAAGGAGTACAGCATCCAAACTTTGACAGATCCTCTAATAAAGCCCTCACTGAGTCCCTGGTGATTTTGACTGAATCCTGCAATCAAAGATTCTTTGAGGGGAAGAAGAATTTAAAGCCGCCATTTGTTGGAAGTGCAGTTTGCCAGTGTATGAAAATCATACCAAAACCTACACACACAATGGCAATAAAAAATATGATAACCATGCTGCGAAAGTGTGTTGAGGTGCATGGGGAGTACTTTGGAGGATATATGGCGTACTGTTTACCAATAAAGAATTATCTTATACGGCTCACTAATATCCAGAATAATTATAATATTCCTCAATTCATTCGATGGATACAAAATATTAGATCTAAAGTGTATATGACATTACCTGTTTCGTTTCTATGCTCTAATTTTAACCCGATCATTCTTTGTTTAGTTTTCAAGGAAGTGTAAGGAACCAATGCCGCCGTTACGTAAAAAAGTCGTATATACCAAATCGTCTGAATAATAAAGGATCTTGAAAGATATTGACCCTAAACATCGCTGGGTGTCTTTAAAACGAGATAATATCAACGTTTTATCACATTACGAGTTATATAATTTCTCTCGCGAACTGAGAAGCGTAGCATTTTTGAGATGCGTACGAATGAATCCGATGTTGATCGGCGACATCCGTGGGCCAAGATTTGATGACGACACTTCTGTAAAGAGAAGACGCCAACACCACGCTATCGGATATGGTAGGTGATCCTTATATGATATTCTAGATTATTTTGTTATCTAAGAAAGGGGGCCTACCTCTTTCCTTCCTTCTCGAATCAATTTGTCCCCCGTGTGCGAATGTTGTTATTAGGTTAGTCACTAGTGTAATTTGTCCACTCTAAACTGAATATTTGAACGTCGTTTAAACCTAACATCTTGATTATTTCTAGGAACTGTAAATGTCGGATAGTTTTATTTTAATAAATCATTTCCTTCTTTACACATTATAGTTAGATTGGAGGAAATTTGTGAAATTTATGAAAAACGGCGGTATTTTGGCAGTAAGATAAGCATTATTTGCAAATAATCGAAACAACAATTGTTCTTGATAGTGCAATTTTAACAACAGGATCTAAAAGAATTATGAATTTTTTTGACTAATGCCCTTTGATCGCCATCAACGTGTTATCGATATGTTGTATCCCTTGGCGATTCCCGGATGAAAATTGTGATGTCATTGTTGTTGTGTCTATCACGACCATTTCGCGATTGTTTGATCTAAAGGCTGTGAGACTGGCTAATAAACACATCAGTGTTCTATATTCAATTACGATTGTATACATTTTAATCAATATAGAAGATATATGTAGAATCAATGTATTCAGGTCGCTTTTGTATTCATTGTCTGTGCGTAGGCGTCTTATGTTTTTGACGAACTCAGAGGTGTGTACGTTATGTATGGGTTCAACCTAGTCTCATGCCTGAGTTTCTCTGACCATTCCCACCCGGTTTTAGATATTTAAACATAACGTTACGGACAACGCCTGTTGAAAAGTTGGAATTAGCGGAAAATTCCGATGCTTACATAACTGAACGACCTTGTATCGCACCCTAGCCGTTTAAAATCGATAAGCATAATATCTGTCTTCTAAGAAATAACAATTCAAACATAATTTGTAACTTGAATAAGCCAATACATGACCGAGTTATCACGTATTAAACCAACCATACTCTGCCATGCAACATTATTTAGTCACGTGATCGTCAAATCTTCGGATAACTATTTGAATTCAATCGAATTATCATCAGCGTTTTAACTTCAAAGAAAATTTGTATTTCGTGTTCGCTTGACCTCTGACAGGAAAGAAAATCTATGCTTGTAGCGTCTGAATCATCTATGCATATAAGAAATGACCAACTGTAAGGTCCAGTTTGCAAACTTTATTTTGTGCGATTTATTAAAGAGACGAAATACGCATCAGCTAATACGTCTAATATAGTATATTTCTTCATACCGACTGCATGCTAGTAGGTCTCGATGACTACGTGACTACACTATGCCATAATTTCAGTGAATTCAGTACAGGGTTCGTTCAAACCTCTCAACAGAACGTAAAGGCCAGAGGAACCTCGAATTCGCTCGTCTGAAACTAGTGATATTATTATTATTATTATTATTATTATTATTAAAATCTAGTGTATGTGCTATTTACAGTTAAGTCTCCGTTTATAGATGTGTATGATTTTAGTGATCGTTTGTTGATTATGACGAGTCGGTGTTGGAAAAGTATTTCTCAGACCTAGTAACTAGAATAATTTCTAGGAGCAGACACCATAATACATACTATTCTCGAGACTTTATGGTAACATGGATTAGTTTCATAAAAAGGACCCTCTTCGAGATCTTGTAATGTAATGCGAGAAAGAATTAATATTTATATAAGTTTTTGGGTCGTGTTACGTGGCACATTGAATATAGTGCCAAACATTGGTATGAAAAGAATAACTGAATGGTAGTACAAATCAGAAACTAGTGCGCATGCGTAGGTTTTAGCATTATGGTTTTTTTCACACCTGTGATCGTTTATATAATTTTGCAGTTTTTATTTGCTTCCTTTTGGACTCTATTTTGGACTAGTCGTGAGCTGATAAGTGTTATTTTGCTATTTAAACAAATGAAGGCCATTAACAGGGCGCCTGAAAGACTCGACGAGAATATTTAAAATTCAGTATGAGAACTCGGTGATCATGGATCTCATGCAGCCACTACCTACATCTCCTATCCGTCTCACCTTTTAATGTAATCACGAATACTGATCATGTTTTATATCCACAGTACACTTGTCCCCTACCTGTATATCCTCAACAAAATATGCATAATCTGCACAAAATTCAAGTTATTTTGTGAGATATCAACAGCAAGCTTGGATATGTTATCTCAAAAATCTCTCAGAAAGATACTATTAAAGAGATGTTGACAGCTATATGTCAAAAGTAGGTGATCTAGAGCTTCAAATAAATGCAGTTATGGACAGAAGTGAGGAACTAGAGCAAAATCTCTTATTAATTAAAGGAGCTATGTTATCAATCAAGAAGTCAAATTATGGAACTCTGCAACGTAAATGCAGGTCTTTAAGAGGATCTTGACGAGCTTGCTATAAGATCAATGGTGAACAGTTTATTGTTCTTTGGTTTACTTGAGACTACCCAGCAGGATCCCAGTCAGATGACGCCAACGGTGCATGATTTCATCAAAATCAAATTGGCAATTCCTAATGCAAAGAATAACATTAGACTGTGCTCACCATTTGGGAAGGCCAAAAAGGGGCAAATATCGTGCCGTTGGAGCCCAGTTGAACTATTATCCGGATAGAGAGCGAGTGTTAGCGGTAAGAGAACCTGAGACGGTCCTTACGGAGTATCAGCATAGTTTCCGTTTGACGTATACAAATCGAGAAAGGCACTGACAATTGATTTGGTGTGTGCAAAACGAGAGAACAAAAGGACCTTTTGGAATGGAAAGCATCTGCACATAGATGACAAGGTTGTCCTTCCACCCAAGTCGCCCCCCCCCCTTACTAGAAACCACCCACAACCAGCGAACAAAGCAAAACGTGTAAAGTTTTCCCAAAGAAACACAATTCCAGGCATTTTCGCACACCACGTCAGATTTAAGGACTATAGAAACTAACAGACAGACGAATGCTTAGGTCGGACAAGAGTGTAGATTACAGATTTTGATATGGAACGTCACTGGGCTAACCAGTGAAAAAAATGAAGCAAAAGTAGTTATGTATGAGCGAAGGACTTTTGTCATTTTGAATCAAAACATTACATAATTTGATTATCAGAAGCATAGTCGATGAAAACGTTTAAATTAAATATATGATAGAATAGACATATTCATTCGATGGATACAAAATATTAGATCTAAAGTTAATTCATAAAAAGCAAGACGAAATTGGGGGAGGGGGGGGCTTGTAATTTGTTATAGAGAAAAGCTGAAGAAAAAACTAATATCAAGCTAATACATTCAAAAGGAGATATTTATGCTTGGTGCAAATTAGATAAAGTTGCTTGTAACCTTCTAAAAGATATCCGTACATGTTTCCTTTATTTACCGCCTAAGGGCTCAACGACATATAGCATGTTATCCACAAATATTTTTGACGATATTCAGAGTGATGTAAATAAGTACAATTCTGAAGTCACTTATATTATACTTACTGGCTATTAAAATGCCAGATCTGCTTCAAAACCTGAATTCATTTGGTAATTGTTTGCTTGATTCATATAGAAAGCCATTTTGATTTTAATATTTATAATGATACTATGAGAGTTTCTACAGACAACGGTTCAAATTCATTTGGTAATTGTTTGCTTGATTTATGTACAGCGATTGGATAGAGAATAGGTAACGGTAGGGTTTTTAATGATACTGAGATTGGTAAGTCTATCTACACATGCCCTCGTTGACTTAGTGCTATCAATTATATTTAACTTTTTGATAGTACTGCTTCATTACTCTCTGATTTTTATGTCCCACGATATTACAAATCATTATGATCATTCACCATTAGAGTTTGCTTTAAACTGTAGCACCATCAATTCTCATTATAAGGAAGCAAACAATATCAAAACTTATTACAAATGGGAGCCACAACATTCTGCCGCATCCCTTAAAGATTTCTCAAGTGAGCAGGCCCAATTTGACAATTGTATAGCGAATATTTCTGTCCATGACCCTGATAGTATAGATATAGTTGTAAGAGAGTTCAAGGAAATCTTATATGGATAACCTTATTTTAAGAAGTCGTACAGTGAAAATATTGGTAGTGTTTACCGATTATAGAGCCAAAATCAAATAAAATATGATTTAGCAGTGACTGTAGTGATAGCTATAAGCGTCACTTGGACAAATTTTCAATCTATCGGAAAAGTTAAGAGAAACGGATGAGTTACCTATGTTTGAAAGAAAGAAAATTTTTTAAAGATGTGTAAGAAAGGCAAAGTTCGAAAATATAAAGAAATTATCACGCGAGTTCTCTAATATGAAAAAATATAATGCCAAGAAATTCTGGAATTTTTCTAAGAAAAACATAAGTATGACTTCTGCTGAAAGTGTCTCACCTTAATTTTTTCTAGTATATTAGTACTTTGCACAATTAAAACACATCATTTTCAAATGAACAAATAAATGATTTTATACGAGATATATATGAAAATGATTTACTAAATCAAGGAACAATATATGAATAAGTAGATAAACAAATAACAAGGGATGAAATTATACAAGTGATAAATCTTAAATTCAGGTGAAGCTTTAATACTAGAAATTATAGATGTATTACTTTACTAAGTTGCTTTTAAAGATTCTTTAACAGCAATTTAAATGAAAGACTGTTGAACACAGTTTGGATTTAGGAATGGAATGGGAACTTCTGACGCTGTTTTTGTTTTGCAATTGTTTTGTTAATAAGCATTGATGTCAAGCTAAAAGGCTTTATACAGTGTTTGTTGATTTTAAAAAAGCATATGATAGTGTTTACAGAAATGGTTTGTGGTTGAAGATTTTTAGACAAGCTATAAATGGCAAAATTTTAAATGTTCTTTGTTCCATGTATAGTGTAGTTAATTCATGTGTTTCACACCGGGGTATTTGTTGTGCCTTTAATGTATGGAGTAGGTCTGTTACAAGGTGATGCGTTATCTTTATTTACTGATAATTTGATTACATCATTGCAATCTTTGACAACGTTTGCTGACGATTCAGCTTTATCTTCAGGAAACATTGAGGAATTGCAATAACTTATGGATAATCTATACGACTGCTGTAATAAATGGAATCAAAATATTAATCTTAATGATACAAAAGTTATAGTCTTTAGAAAAGTTGGTCCATTAAGGCAAAACGAGGTATGGAATATTGCCTGGAATATTGATGTGCTGGCAAATTTTAGTTACCTTGGTCTTATTTCCTCGAGCAATTAAACATTATCTAACGCTGAACAAACGTTGGCTGATAAAACACTCAAGGCAATGAATCTGCTTTTAGTAATTTGAAAGAAAAACAACAAAATGTCACTTAAATTATAATGTTGAAATATTTTATATTTATGTTGTGCCAGTGTTGAGTTATGCATCAGAGGTATGGAGTTTCACCAAGCTGACGCCATTGAAAGTGTACAAGGAAACTATTTGCTCTTTGTAAAAAAGAAAATATCTACTTCTGACACCGGTGTATACGGTGTACTTGGAATAATCCAACTTAAATATTTAAGTCTGGTTAAGTTAGTTAAATATTGGTTTAAGATACAAAAATCTGCAAGTATTATACTGCATCTAGACGGTTATATGTTGAAATGAATAAAACAATAGTATTAACTGGGTTACACTACGAAAAAAAAACGACTTAGAACACATTTCGTTTTGGTGAAGTATGTATATCCCTGATTCTGAAAATTGCTTCAAGTTTATTCCAATTTTTAAACAAAGAGTTACAAATACCTTTCTATCACACTCGAATAATAATTTACAAAATTAAAACAAACGGTCTATATATAAACATAAAAACCGACTTCCCCTTCAAAGCCTATTTAAAATGCTTGCGTAACCATAAAGATCGATCATCATCGACAAATTTCCGAGTGTCCTCCCATAATCTGTGAATTGAAATGGGGTGGGGGGGTGGTGGTACCGAAGCAATGTAATCTATAGAAGTTGCATGCTCTGTGCCAACAATGATATTAAGATGATGACCATTTTATTTTAATATGTCCATATAAACATATAAGCATATAAACCTAATTCAATTGTACTTCTGGAATAAACCATTTATGACAGGTACATTAAGTTGCTAACTTAAAGAAATAAGAAAATAACATGTCCACTAGCGAAATTTGTTTATGAAGCGTTTAAAACAAGGTAGATTGTTATTTCTAGAGCCATTAATTACAAAGATTGTATATACTTGTCCATCCTTTCCTTTTCAGCTCATCACAATTACCGTTTTGAGTTTATGTCGAAAGTTGTACATATAGCATTTGATAATTACACAGTATTTGTATTACTGAATTTCATTTTGTTTATGTAAATGATTAAACTGTTATATTTTATATACGGGGGCTCGTGTTGCTCTATTCTATGTCTTGGCTCAGATCTCTGCTACTCCATCCATTAATTTCATCTTTTTTATATTGTTTAATCGATCCGGACAAAACACCGTGGTTGATCGTCTCCTAGATAACGTTAACCAAAGCACGTAGAGGTGGGGATCATATCACTTATCACGCACACCTATGCCTCTAACAAGGGCATATTTGTGGTTTTGCACCTGCATGCAAAATATACGGCCCATCAATCACCGTGCTGTACTGATTTAAAAACTATTTGAGAGGGAATAAAATGAAAAAAGGATGCGTCTGTAAGGCGCCGCTTCTCTGTATGTTAATATAATCCACATCCAAATGTCAGAACAAAAATCAAATGTGTTTTTGTTGTATTTGCCTCATAGTTTAAAAAGAAAATAATTATTTATGGTCTTTGCTGCATGGGCCTGCTTTTTCACATTAACAGGCAGCTGTCCGCAAAATTATGGACAAAAATCGACAAGAGCTGCTCCACTTCCCACACCCATTGTGACTTCTGCCACTCTCTCCGTATCATTAATTTGTCCCCTTACTTAAACTATCTTATTTTCAGTGAAATTAACATGATTTTAAGTTTGTTTAAAATACAGTTATTACTATGATTATTTCCATTTTACTGACAAAAGGATAGTCCAAAAGCGTATCACGAGTGGTACGTCTTTTGGCTCCAAAAGTTGCCCCTTGGTTGAGAAAGAGCTCTTGTGCTAGGTGCCCGTCATTGCAAACCCTTTGTAAGCAAATTCCCTTTCTGAAACAATATCAAGTATGTATAAAGATGATGAACTAAGATATATATGATTCCAGAGCATTGGAGAAATCGAAAGTGAACAAAGGGAGTAGTTGTTGCTGCAGCATTTTTCTTTAACCCCATCCCCTAAAATGGAGGCCCCATCTCAACATACCCCAAGAAAACCAGATAGACGTTAGGCTCTTAGCAGCAACATTGCTCTCTGACTGCCAAATAATTGACCTTTTGGATTTCAGTAGAATGTTCAGTCCGCTAACTAGCATAATTATTTCTTTAATTTTTCTTCGCTTTGGAAAAACATAAAGACTGGCAGAATAAGTCCACTATTTACAGATTTTTATAGGAATGTATGTATGTATGATGGTTGGTTGGTTGGATGAACGGGAATGTATATATGGACGCATGTATATTAGTCCGGGGTCGAGGTGGATGACTCGGACGACTCGGAAAGAAACAAACATGACCGATATTACAGTACGTACAGCCTCAAGAACAATTTACCTGTATAGTGCATGCAATCTGTATTTTATCTTCACCCTCAGGTAAATGAACATGGCAGTCATTTGTTGCACACGTGCAGCTCGATTACTTTTTATTACATTTTATCGGGTAATTAATTTTTTTTTCCATATGCCTCTAATTAAACGCAAATAATAATATGTATCGTTTCCATGGATATACGTACTGGTTGGATTATTTATCTGTGACTGTGCCCACGGCAACCTTGACAGCACACACATTAAAATTTGGTAAAAGCCTAGCATATCGCTTGTATGCCATCTACGCACTAGAACTTTGATACAGCGCCTAATTTGGTACAAGTCTGGTCTAACATTTGTATGCCAACTACGCACTAGAACTTTGATACAGCGCCTAATTTGATACAAGCCTGGTTTAATGTTTGTATGCCATCTACGCACTAGAACTTTGATACAGCGCCTAATTTGGTACAAGCCTGTCTAACGTTTGTATGCCATCTACGCACTAGAACTTTGACACAGTGCCTAATTTGGTACAGGCCTGGTCTAACGTTTGTATGCCATCTACGCACTAGAACTTTGACACAGTGCCTAATTTGGTACAGGCCTGGTCTAACGTTTGTATGCCATCTACGCACTAGAACTTTGATACAGTGCCTAATTAACACATAAAGCCCATAACCTTTGCTATAAATGCAAAAAGGTGTTGTTTTCCTTTTAATTTTCTATATCAGAATTCAATTAAATACATAAACAGTTCCTGTAAGCATGTGGTGAAAATTTCTTGACAGTTGAACTGGTTGAGATGTTACGGTTAATATGACTTGAAACTGTACATATGACAGACTGTTTGATCAATCTACATCGACAAGAGAATCATCGGTAAAAACTAAGCTGGCTGATTATTTTGGTCAGCTGACCATCGCCGAAATTTTATGTTACACACAAGTGTACTGACGGTTTTCACGCCAGTCTGTGAAGTCAGGAGAACGTCTAGGACCACACTGCACCAGACCCGGTATTTTTCCGTGCTACTATAGTGAGATATCTAATTGTGATTTTCTAATGTCCATTTCATAATCAGCCTTCACCTTAAACCTTAACAGACTGTAATTATCAAGGCCGAAAAGCTGACCATTTTAACAGGTTACAATTTGAATAGATACATTTCGCAAGGGGCGGACATCGCATTTGTGCATGTAAAATAAATTTATATTTATTATATTTCCTATTCACTATAGAAAACCTGCACTTCTACATTTTAACATTTCAGCTAAGATGCATTCAGAGAAAACAACAAAATAAAAACAAAAAAGCAACAACAACAACCCCCCCCAAAAAAATATCAACAAAAACACAAAAGTTGATTTAGTCTAGTCTGTTTGAACCACACAAGCACAACACCGTCCATTCTTGTAGAAACTATGTATAACGACTTAGGCCGACCGAAAAATGGGCTGAGTTGTACAAAATTTTTATGATAATATAATTTGCACTTTCCACCATTTTATCATAACAGTTGTGTTCTCACCACGATTCCAGAAAAAGCGTTTGAAGGGAATATACCCAGACTGTGAATGTTAGAGTGAACATTTTGACCTTCGCTTAATCACAGTGAGTTGAGATATGTTACTCCGCCTAGGGATAGCCAAACAGAATCTTCTATTGTATAATTTAGTGTGAAATACTGAAACTTATTAACGAAATAACTTTGATGCTTTTTCATTCCTATATTTTCACAAGTCTTGTTTGTGTGACTGCCTACAGAAATTAAACCCACAGCAACAAAAAAAAAAAAAACAAAACAAAACAAAAACAAAACAACAAAAAAAACTGAGTACTCTATGAGCTAGAACAAATACATCAAAACAACATTATAGTTCAAGCATGGATAATGTTTGCTGAAGAAATCTGACTCCACGCCGTTCGTGTCTTTGAAACGTTATTTCCCCTTATTTCCTTGACAATAGTGATAAACCCGTTGCATTGCTGAGTCGGATTTGCTTTGTGTCCAGACATGACCTAACCATCTGTTAGCAAAATTTCAAAATCTAATTTACCACGGAAGGTCATCCCAATCTACCGCTCTCTTAATCAAGTGAGATCAATTTAGACAAGGGGCTGGTGGGGTGGAGCGCTGAAGAATAGGTCTAATGTTCTTACATTTCGATTCTGGAGTGCGTTTATTATATATTAAACAGAAGATTTTCTTTTTCTACGTAAATACCGGGTATATTTCATCTGTTACTTCCAGAAATAATATATTTTATATCGTGGTTTAGCCACTCGTTAAAATGTCACTTTTTTGTACCACACTAAGAAATATATCCGTTTTTAAGGTAGGAAAAGACATAATACTCTGTATATTTTTATGGGGTTTCTACGGGTAAGCATGTTCAATACAGTATTTGATGAATAGAAAAGAACTCCTGGGGATGCAGATACAATTTGCTTTATCAAATTAAATAAAAATGTTAAAGCTATACATGGAAACAAGAATAAACTTACTTTACATTTTGAAACAAAATCAAGCTTACTAACTTCATATTGTCACATAATTTCTCTGTTCGAAATGATATATGAATTTGTAACTGTTAAATTTCGACTGTTCGAAACTAAATGCCAAAAGAAAATCAAGGTTTGTAACCGGTAAAGTATCAAGAATTAATTTCCGAAAATGATAGTCAATGATCATGAAGTTGCCAGCGAAAATAATTTATACAACGTTTCCTTTTTATAATCACAAACGAAAATATAAAATTAATAGGAACTGGTTCATATAACGATTAATTCATTTTCCCAATTACAAGATATACGTTTGTAAAAGAAGGTAAAACAAAAGCCACTATATTTTACGACTTCACACAAGAATAAAAATTGAATGAGAAATCCAGAAAGAGACAATATCAATAATTACAAATGCGTTTAGATATTTATATTATTACACTGACATTATATCGGGATAAACCCAAACCGTCAATAAACAAAGGGACACAATTCTGAATTGACGAAAATAATGGTGATTGCAAACGTACCGAAGAGAAGAGAAAACTTACGATGTAGATACATATTGCTTACGTTTGCCTTCCCTGCAATCGTTTATTACTTTTCCATTCAACATATCAGATTTTTGTTCTATATCTGATTCACATATGGAAACGGAAAAATCTCAACTGATTTATCTTTTCCCACGCTTCCAGGTTTTTTCGGTCCCGATTGGACCCCGTTCACGATACGAGTTTCGGACGAGTGGCCATTCCTGATATAAACATCTAAAAATCAAAACGAGACTATCACTGCTGGGTGAAAGTTTAATTGACTTGAAAGTGGAGATCTGCTTTGGAAAGTTTGAATAAAATCATGACATCATGTATATGTACGTAAAATGCTGATAAACAAATGTGAGCATTAATAATAATAATAATAATAATAATAATAATAACAATAACAATAATAATAATAGTCTCCAATATGTTACTTTTTTAAAAATAACCAAATACATTCATAGCCAATCAAACGATCAATTTCTCTTAGAAATTGGTATTATACTAAAAGTTTGTTTTAGAATGTATTTTAACTTATGTTGTACTTAAACCAGTTTAAGCCAGTTCTTTTTAAGTTTTAAAATTTATCATATCATGTTTAGAGGTATATACAGTTTAGCTATCAACGTATGTTTACAAGTATGTAGTTTAAGTAAATTGTAACTATAATCAGTGGAAAAACAATCACTATCCTTGCAAAGTTAGACAACAGTAGTCATCCTCACCCTTTCTGTCGAACGGAACTATAAAATAAAATCTGCCTTATTCCTATTAGACTAACACCAATGTACAGATTTTAGTTTGTCTCTGACTAACGGGCTCTTGTTAGTTTTAAACCCTAAAAATGTCTACATAAACCCATTTACAGAATCCTGGATCAAAGTCTGGCAATTATCTAACCAATTTTAGTTTACAATAACATTATTCTATTATTTGGTATTTTAATTAAAGTGACATTTTTCTATAGTTTCGTATTTTAATTAAAATAACATTATTTTATAGTTTTTTGGTATTATAATTAAAAAAAAAACAAAAAAACCCCCATTATTCTTTAGTTTGGTATTATATTTAAAATAACATTATTCTGTAGTTTTAATACTTAATTATTATAAAACTATCTATGTTTAGGTATTATATTTTAAATAATATTATTCTATAATTTAGGGATTTTAATTTAAAATAACATTATTCTATTGTTTGGGAATTTTATTTTTCATGGACGCCATCACTTTTTACGTACACAAATGAGGTATGTTTCTTCAAATTTTAATCTTTATGACATGCCTTTCAGCGATAAATGGAAATGCAATTTCTTTTTTCTCAAAATTTATTCCTTCCATCACTGTTTCCGTTTTCTCTGATAAATAGTCATAAATATTCATCAATTAGATGGAAATTTATTGCTGATAATTTTGTTAAAATCTCCAGTCCATCGAGAATTTTCGGAGAACCATAACAGATTGTGAAATGTTAGATGTCAAGATCAATCTTACACTTATTATTTTAACTGCGAGGCGTCCTTTTTTCCTGCAAATTAGGGCGTAGGTGAACGATACTAGCATGTCCGTTTGTCTGCTGACACTATCGTTGTTCAGATTTAAGATTTCTTTTAATTGTTTGACAGTTAAACACTGTATATGCTATAGACTATAATATGTATGCTTGTCTCTCTAACACTTTTTTGTTTTTAATTGTGAATCTCCAAGCAGTGAGAGCCTCGTTTTGGAATTGCGAGATTTTGCAAGATAATCAGAGAACGTTATTTACAGGTACTGTGAAAATGGTCCATTGACACAGAGATCGGGAGAATCGGGTTACTTATCTGTTCCGCGCTATCATTTACATGTATAAGGCCAAATAAAACTAGTTCATGTTACACTGAAGAAAAAGTAGGGCAGGTAGGTCAGTGCGAACTTTTTATATGTGTCCGGATGGATTTAAATAAAGCATACATTAGAAATCAAACGTCATTTACCTCCTGAATTAAACTTCGATTGTTTATTAATTTATTCTCCCTAATTGTTTCTTCGTTTTTCCAATTTATTTTAATCCAAAATAACCCGTATGGTCTCCAGGAAAACATACGGTCGGCTGGGCAACTAGAACCAAACATACTTTTTTGTTTGGCCTAGTCTGTCCCAAATTGGCATAGAAAGGGGTGAGGCGGCTATCTTATTTATTTTTTAATTAATCATTAGTTTTGTACACTGAAGGCAACGTGTAAATTCTAATTTATGAACAACATATTTAATAGTAAGAGTCAGCAACCTATTCGTCGTTAACTTAAACGACCCTCAGTCATACTCACTGGACTTTTGGCATAATTTGTATGTAGGGTTACGAATTTTTTCCAGGTTGATCTCGCTGGCCCTTTTATAATTTATAATTCTGCTAATAATATTTTTATAATACTTCTGATACTAACTCCAGGGCTTAAACCATTTCGGTAGACTATCCATAAATGTACAGCGAAAGTGTTAATCAAACGTTCTTATTCGGCGAATTTGCTTATGAAACGTAGACCTGACCCAAGTCATAACGTATATGTATGTATTATCTATGTATTTATCTCTGTTCTTTGTTGTAGTGCGTCCAGTCCTTTCGTAATTACCTTGACCTCAGGAGCGACTGGAAATCTGCATCATCAACAATGAAGAAATATCAAATGGTACTAAAGAAATAAACACCCGTTTTCTTCTATGAATTGGTCTCTCTCTCCATTTCTATACAAATGACTACTAGAAAATATTGAGAATGCCCCACCCCCTGACAAAAGATTCACAAGAACTCTGCAAAAAATGCGTGAATATTGGATAAAATGTCAGCAGAGTAAGAAAGATCTGTATATTCTTCATTGTGAAATGAAACCCATGTAGGTGTCGCACTTGCCATTTGCTATCCATAGAACTAGTCACAGTCTAGATGTAAGTATGTGATGCTTTATCTATTAATGGCAGCAGAGTATATTAACAATCAATTAAGAGTCTGCAACGCATGATGAGCTCGACAATTGAGTTAAATGTACATGTGTATGTAATGCTACATAGAAAGTTATGCAACATTCACTGCTTATTATGTTTCTTTCTGATCATTTGATCGAATTATTGAATTTTATTAGTGTGACATTATTTTCGTCACAAAGATTTCTCTCCCCATCAATTGCACTTTTAATCAGAAAGCACCGTAAATGATAACTCGTTTGTAACTATTGTGGAGGTTTATGAGAATATTAAAAGCTATTTTTAAAGGTGTGAAGAGCATCTGACAAACTTATTATGTGTATGATGTACATCGTCATTTTGCAAGAAACGGTATACAGTAGAACTTCGATTATCCGGCACCGGATTAACCATCAGTCTCTGTTAACCATAAGAGCATTGTACGTCAAAATATTAAAAACAGGTACATGTACATATATAGATGTTATGATTTTTTGATGGCCCGGTCTATTGTTTAATACTTTTAAGGTACATATTCTATTATCCGTCTATTCTCATATCCGTCATGGTCTCGGTCCCGCACCCTGACGGATAATCGAAGTTCTACTGTACCTTTTCCATTCCAAGGACCCGTAACGGGACATGAATCATGGTAATAGCTGTGGGCTGGTTTATAGAAGAACTAAGACATGTCTATCCTACAAAATACTAAAAATACTAAAACAATTCGTGTATTTATCCAGAATCTATATAGTCTTTCTTTCAGATGTATTTTTTAAATAGTGTTATTCTTAACGTTTATGTTGTATGTCTCTAATAATTAATTCAAACTACTTTGTGCTCTATTTAAAAGGTGACATATTATGATGTTGAAAAACGAAATTTTTGTACAATAACAAAACCTCGGGATTTCTTCTTTTAACACTGTAGAGTATTTGTATTTTAAAGTAAAAACACTTTAAGCAAATGGCTGTGTTTATTTATAAAAAGCAATACAAAATCGATAACCTTTCTCCCAATCGCTAAGGGTGGAAATAAAATTGTTTGCAGATTTGCCTATATCGGTTATCAGCAAAATCCATACCTAAGTACAAGGAATATAGCACATAGTGAAAGGTCTTTAAAACATAGGGTGCAACGTTAGCTAATTTGTGAGAGCATCAGGTGAGCAATCCAATCTCGCTAGCTTATTACCTTCCGTATCCCCCCCCCTCCGGCTAACTGAGGTTGTCATGGGAGAAAGG